>JAJOOR010010908.1:0-57417 GCA_036250505.1 Solanum acaule
ATATCACAATCCATCATTTAAAACCATTTAATGCAAGAACCCTTGAGTAGAGTAACAAATAGAAGTTTTTCATAACTTTTGAGAATTTGAAAACCCTTTGAAATTGGTTCTAAAGCGAAAACTAGCTTTAGATAAAGAGTCACCATATCTTAGTATTGAGAAAACTCACGAAAGTTTGATGCAAGAAACCTTCAATTCGAAACCCTAGCTCCAACTTGACCTTTGCCTTCAATGGTGTTCTAGAGAGAACCCTTTTTTTTTTTTTGAAGAATGAATTAAAACAAACCTTTTTAAAAGTTTTAATACCATGTATAGAAATTAGAAATAATATAAAATATACCCACTTTTTAATTTAACTAAAATTAATATTTACGAAAATGCCCCTTGCCTACATGGACCTACCAAATAAAACTAAGGCAAAGTCCAATTTTTATTTTGGAAAATTTCATAACTCCAATTTATGCTTAAACTTTAAAAATTCATACGTTAGGCTCTAGTTTCACCTATCTATTTTTAGGGTTGCTACAGCCTAGATCCACGGACACAGACCACGGACCGTGGTCTGACCTTCGGACCTTGGGTCTGTCCATGGGTCGAGACTTAGCCGAAATTTTCTAAGTTGTGTAAGGGGAGGGTTTGCAGTGGTGAACTACGGACCATCAACACGGGCTGTGGTCTGACCTGCGGTCCGTGGATGGCAACCGTGGGTTGCAACTGCAACTTCTCAAATCTACATTTTTGGTCTATTTCGGATACGGGGTATTACAGTGTAGGAACAAGGCATGATATACTTGGTATCACATCATAGAGTTTAAGTGCCCTAGGATTTCTATGAAGTCGTGTCTGTAGAGTCCTAGTTATCGGTGTGAAGTGCGTCACATATATAATTAGGAGTCTACAACATTTAGGAACTATCTCATTCTTTCATACAATTTTCGTGCGATATAGTTCATCGCTATTAAGTTTTGTTTTAATTCATGCTTGCATGTATCTTTCAGATCATGCCTCCAAAAAGAACTATTTGAGGTTATTCTGCTAGGAGGAATATTGATCCTCGAGATCAAGTTTTACCCAATGCACCTTAAGTTCAACCCCAATGAAAGTTCACTAATGTTGAGTTCTGGGTTGCTATACAGATGTTGAGTCAAGTGGTGAACAACCAAGCTGGGCAACATAGAAGGGTTCGATAAGATGTCGCATATACATCCAGAATCCGAGAATTTTTAAGTATGAATCCTCCAGACTTCACTGGTTCAAGTGTCACTGAGGATCTGGAGAACTTTATGGAAGAGTTACAAAAGGTTTTTGAGGTTATGCATGTTTTTTATGTTGAGCGAGTGGAACTAGCTACATAACAACTGAAGGGTGTTGCTAAAGTGTGGTTCGACCAATGGAAGAAGAGTATAGATTATGATGCACCAATTGTTAGTTGGTCTATGTTCGAGGAGGCCTTCCTAGGGTGTTTATTTCCATGTGAAATGAGAGAGGCTCTCGAGATGGTTGCTAATATGAGGAGTATGATGAGTCTGTTTGTTTCTGGGTTGTCTAATTTGTCGAGCAAAGAGGGTAAGGCTACAATATTTGATAGTAGATATGGACATAACAAGGCTGATGATCCATGTGCAACAGGTTGAGGAAGATATGTTGAGGGATAGAGAAGAGTTCTAAAACAAGAAGGCTAAGACGATAGATATGAGTTTTGACAGCAGAAGAGTAATGCAAACTGGTCATCTTTTCAACACAACCCAAATAGACCTAATCCATCATCTGCTAGTGCACCTGCAGCAGTGAACAAAGGAGAGTTCAAGAATCAGTGTTCATAGATTTTCAGAGCTAGACCTGCACAGTCTCAAGGTAGCGTGGCACAAGGAGGTATTGGGACTTTTGCATGTGCTATGTGCGGTGGGAATCACTCTGGAGTGTGTTGCGATGGCTGCATTGATTGCTTCAAGTGTGGTAAGAATGGTCACTTCATGAAAGAATTCCCTAAGAAAAAGTAGGGTGGTGGTAATAGGGGCAATAGAGCCCAATCTTCTTTAGCAGCTCCACCAGACAGAGTTGGACCTAGCAGAGCTACTTCAGCGACATGCAGAGGAGAAATTCGTCAATATGCTATCAACAGTCGCCAAGAGAAAGAGAATTCACCAGATGTTGTTGTTGGTATGATCATGGTCTTTTCTTTTGATGTATATGCTTTGTGAGATCTAGGAGCGAGTCTATCTTTTGCGACTCCTTATATTGGTATGAATATTAGTATTCTTCTTGAGCCCTTAAATATTTCTACACATGTTGGTGAGTCTATTCTAGATGAGAGAGTTTATCGTGGTTGTGTTATTTCTATCATTCACAAGGAAACCATGGCTGACTTAGTTGAGTTAGACATGGTAGATTTTGATGTTATTCTAGGTATGGACTGGCTTCATGTTTGTTATGCTTCAGTTGATTGTATGACTCGAGTTGTAAAGTTCTAGTTTCCTAATGAGCCAGTTATTGAGTGGAGGAGTAGTTCTGCAGTGCCATAGGGTCATTTTATTTTGTACCTTAAGGAGGGAAAGTTAGTTCCCAAGGGGCGTGTCTATCACTTAGTCCGAGTTAATAACTCTAGTGTTGAGACACTACCTATTTAGTCAATTCAAGTTGTGAGTGAGTTTCTAGAAGTCTTTCCAGATGATCTTCCCAGAGTCCCTCTTGAGAGAGAAATAGACTTATGTATCGATATTCTTCCTTGTACTCGTCCTATCTCTATTTCACCATATATAATTGCTCAAGCTGAGTTGAAAGAGCAGTTGAAAGATCTTCTTGAGAAAGGTTTCATTCGACCAAGTGTCTATCACGACCCAGGCGTACCCCCTAGATGCAACAGGGCGTAGAAGACCCCGAGAGGCCTCATACACCCCCCTTAGCATATAATAACATGAGATAATAGAAATGAGTGGAAATTTAAAATATTTTTCATAACATCAAAGTTTAATAAAAGGAAGCGGAATTATATTACAACTGTCTCAAACCATCTAAAACATGAACATCTTTGGGACACAACCCATACAGTAGTTGTCAACACAAAAGAAAGACATAAGGACATGGTGATCAAACCCTCGAATGGTATGAGGACTCACCAAAATTTCTCTTCTTACTCTACTATGAACCTACCAACGAGGATGGAAGTCAATATCACTAGACCCAACAATTGATAAGACTGTAGGCAAAAGTATGCGTTAGTACAAATATGTACTAAATATGATGGGTAGCATAAATCATCAACATTGACATAATGTAAGCATTAGTCAACATAAGACATATACTGTAATCATAAGAGATAATCAACATAAGGCATATGCATAATCAATGTATCTAGATCAACATAATATTATAGAAACACCTCATATGTAACCTCAAGGCATGCTTGTGCAATGCATGGATAAGACCCCATAAATTACACCCATACTAAGCAAACAACTTTAGGCCCTCATTCATATTCATTATCTTTTTATCTCATCTTTAACTTATCTTTTAAAGACGTGAAATTCACCTTTAGTCATACATCTCACAGAAGGCCATTCTAGAAACAATCCAAACATTTCATTCATCATGAAGTTACATTACTCTTACTCTACTTTCAAGACATGGGAGCTCACCTCTCTATGTCTATTATAAAGGCTAATGGGTATTCACCTCTTGCCTTACTTGTATAGTCATAGGTATTCGCCTTCATGACCATTTTAGGGAATCATAGGAATTCGCCTCTATGCCCCACCATTATATGATATAGGCATTCGCCTACACATCATTTTACAAGGATCATAGGTATTCGCATCCATGTACAACTTGATATGATATAGGTATTCACCTCAACATCATTTAATAAGGATCATAGGTATTTGTGTAACGACCCATAAAACTAGTAAGTGAAACTAGAGCCTAATGAGTTTGATTTTGAGTTTGTTATAGGGTTTCAAGTTGTAAATTGTCTTCCCGAGATTAGATTGAGGGGTATAGGGGTTAAACGTCAAGGTAAGACGCCCCAAGGACCAACCAAGGGGTCCTTGAGGAGGACCCTAATTCCTAACCCCCAAGACCCCAAGAAACAAAAAAGCTGCCAAAGATGGTTAGTAATGATTTATTAATTTATTTTAAGGGTTTTTAAACTATTGAACTCCTTTTTCAATTCATTTATTCAAAACATAAATTAGAAACCTTCCCTCCCCTCCAAAAGTTCTGTCTCTAGAAACCTCCATTGGGGAAGAAGGAGGCAAGCTTTGAAGCTCAAGTTTTACACTTTCTCAAGAAATTTTCGTGGATTTCTTCCATAGAGGTATGGTAGTATTCATCCTTGACTTAGTTTGTTTCAAGGATCCAATTTCAAAGATGATTTCAAGTCTCCAAAATCCCCCAAAAACCTAGGGTTTTGAATCTATGCATGGGTTCAATTCCAAACATTTTCAAAATGCATATATGTTATGAATCATGGTTTAATTGATGATTTAATGGTGAATTAAGATGATTTTACCCTATGAACCCTTGTTTACCCCAAAACCCTAATTTGTGAATTGTGATTGGGAATTGATTGATTACGAAAGTATGTTGAATTGTTTGTGTTTATATTGACTTATATTATTGAAATTATGTTACTACTCATGCCTAATTGTAGTATTTTAATGTGTGTGGGTGAATGTGATCCATGGCCTTGAAAGGCATAGTATGAAGGTTAGTGTATGATTATGATGTGAAGTATGTGTATGTGAATTCAATGAAAGTATTATGATCATGTTTAAAATGTAATTGTGTTATTGTTGAAAGAATATTATCAATTAACACTCATGAAATATGATGATAGAATGTGTATGGTTCCTTCTAAGAATTGTATATCTTGAATTGGTAGGCCTATGCATCCTCTTCTTGTATAAATGAAAGTATTGTGAATGATGTATCTTGAATCGGTAGGCTAATGGAACCCTTCCATGCATGATGATAATGAACCTTCGGATCGGTAGGCTTATGGCACCTTTCCATAAAAGTTGTTAATCAACTTTGGGATCGATAGGCTTATGGCACCCTTCCATGAATGTTAAATGATGAACCTTGAATCGGTAAGCGTATGGCAAGCTTTCTTGAGGATTCAATGAGCTATCCTAAAATGTACCTTGAATCGGTAGGCCTATGGCACCCTTTCATGTGTTAACTAATGAACCTTGTATCAGTTGGATTAAGGCACCCTTTCATATGTTAATCAATGTACTTTGGGTTGGTAGGCCAATGGAACCCTCTCATGTGTAATAATGTTAAACTAATGAAATGCTCTATGGGAATGGAGGCTAAGCACCTAGTGGATATGGTAAGATGGAAACTCTCCCCATGTTTAGGCCGGGTTCCAATGAAATCTTCCTATCCCATAACTATGTGCCCATATAGGTCTAGCTAGTGGATCCAGCTCAGCTATATGTTACCGGTCCTACCTTAGGCAAGTAGACCACCCCTTTACGATGTGGGGGTTTATGACACTGGATTCCATGGTTAGCTATAATGGTATATGTCAGTTAATGCTTATTCCCATCATGTCACATGTGCACTATTGTTACTTAAGGGGTTCTATGAAGTGTGGATGGTAGTATGGGATGCTACCCATGCATTGCATGATTAGGGTTTGAGAGGGCTATGGTGAGTTAGCTAATGTCTTAATGACTAATGAATGAATGTGCTCTTAATGAAGCTAATGAAGAATGTTGACTCAAATGCTTAAATTTTATGATGCATGCTTTATTTGGATTGTATTATGAGTTACTTCCTTGTCATGTCTTATGAAATGTTTATGTCTCTTATGTATGAGAATTGTGTAAATATGGAAAGGATGAATGGTAAGTTCACTTTTGGTGGCCTTGATGTGGTACTTAGTGTGGATGGTGGTATGGGACGCTATTCATACATTGCACAAAGTATAGCTTGAGGGTTACCTTAGCTGAAGGCTTTAATGTGATGAAATGACTTATATGTTAGTTATGATTGTATCTTATGCCTCTTATACTTATGTTCATGAAATTTTCTCAAATTGGCATTTATCATGACTTTCAAATAAAATGTCCATTTTAAGCATGGTTTTTGCATGGCTATCATACTTAATACTTTATGTGTGAACCCATATTCTTCTATTTTTACTACAAGTGTAGGTTCCGGAAAGTGAGTTGCTTTCTCTCTAGTTGAAGTTTGGATTGACTTCTTCTAAGAGTATTGGTATGTCCTCGTGGATTTGAGGACAAGTAATTTATGTTTCATGTCTTTTATTGTAATAGACATTTCTAGACTTTTAATTTTAAAGGGTCGTGACCCTACTTTTGTTTCAAGATATTGTTTTAGATGGCCATGTGAGACAATAGACTTCCGCTATTCTAAAGGTTTTTTTATTGTATGGATTTAAAGAAAAGTTTTTAATTCCATACTATTTCTATGATCTTATGGAATGACATGGTAAGACGCTTGTATGAGACTTTTCGTAGTCTTGTACGTCGTGTCGCATCTAGGGGCTAGCCTTGGGTCATGACAGACATGGTATCAGAGCACAAGGTTTTGGGAATGGTTTTAAGGATTCTCACAAGCCACGTCTAGTAGAGTCCTGTTCATGGGTGTGAGTTGCGACACATTTATGAATGATAGGCTATAGGACGTTAGGAAGCTACACTTCTTTCACTATTCTTGAAGTTGTGCCATAGAGTTTAGCTCTATAAATGTCTTTTTCTTAAATCTTCTCTTGTGTTTATAGGATATGAATACAAGAAAGGAAACCACAAGAAGAGTGGAAGAGGAGATTCTGAAAGAGGGAGTTCCTCCCCAAGGTCCTCAAGGTGACCAAGTTCCTCATGACAATCAAGTTCTGGTTGAAGCTCCGACCATGACCAATAAAGAAGTTAGGTCGGCTCTTATGATGATGGCTCAAGCCGTAACTACTCAAGCCCAAGCCATGACGGCTCAAGCTACTATGGGTGTCGAGACTCATGTGAACCCCAATATGAGTACTATGGTTTGTAGGTAGAGAGACTTAGTGAGGATGAGTCCTCCGGTATTTCTTAGTTCCAAGGTGGGAGAGGATCCCCAAGATTTTTTAGTGAGGTGTATAAGGTAGTCAATGCAATGGGGGTGACTTCTATAGAAAAAGCGGAACTAGCCGCTTATCAATTGAAGGTGGTTGCCCAAGTTTGGTTTACTCAATGGAATAATAATAGGCCGGTAGGAGTGGGTCCTATAGAGTGGGAGGAGTTTATAAAAGCATTCCTTGGTAGGTACTTTCCCCGTGAAAAGAGGGAATGTAAGGTGGAGGAGTTTATCAACCTTAGGAAAGGTAGAATGAGTGTGGAGGAGTATTCCTTCAAATTTACCCTATGGTCTCAGTATGCTCTATATTTGGTGTCAAACCCTAGGGATGAGATGAGTAGATTTGTTATGGATATATCCGACCTAGTTGAGGAAGAATGTCGTACAGCGATTCTCCATGATGACATGAATATTTCTAGGCATATGATGTATGCTCAATCTATTGAGGAGTCCAAACTTAAGAGGAAGAATAGGGAATTGAAGAGAGTTAGATCCAATGAGGAAGGTCAACCAAGGTTCAAAAAGAGAGCTCCAATCCAAGATTCTTCAAGCACTCCTAAGGTTAACAAAGAGAGATGTGGTGGACTTCCATTTTCTAAACCTACTTGCACCACTTGTGGGAAGAGGCACCATGCGAAGTGCCTAGCCGGTACTAATAGGTGGTATGGTTGTGGGAAGAATGATCACCAAGTGAAAGATTGCCCTACACTTGCGGCCAAAGGAAGAGAGGCCAAACAAGCTTCTATTAATGACCTGGATCCCAATGCTCCAAGGAAAAAGTGTTTCTATGTACTTCAAGCTAACAAGGACAAATGAGTTCTTCTGGATGAAGGTACTGGTAAGTTAATAGTTCCTTATAGTTTTGAATGTCTTGTTATGGTCCTATGTTATTTTCATGTTAGCCTTAGTATGGATTTACTCTTAAGGGGGAGATGGTATGTTGAATAGTAAGGTTGTTGAAAGTTCCGATATACTTATCTCTTTCCTTCTATTTCTATTCGAGCTTGAGATCCAGAGTTCCTTGTAGCTTGTTTCATGTTTTGGAGTCATGTGTGATTATTTCTTTCCATGGTCTCCTTACTTTATGCATGTTCTTGATGAATTCATGTTTAAATGAGAAAATCAGTTTTATGAGTTATGTTCCTCATGTTGATGTGCATTTAGTATAAGTTGCCTATATGCTTCATGAGGTGAATAGTTGAACATGTCTAAATGTGCTTTTAAGACAAGTTGCATAATGTGCCTAATGATGTTATGATGAGCATGTTTTGAGTTGGAGAAGGTAATTCCTCCAATGAAATGAGAAATGCTGAGGTTTTCATGCATAATGAGTTTGTAGATGTAGTTCCTACTTTCTTGTGTTGCATGGAGTTGAGGTTTCCTCCTAGTTTTGTGTATTTTTTATAATGTTGCATGCATGATGGGCTGCTAGTCTTGAGTCATTAACCCCTTAATGTATTTAAAGTGTCATTCGAGGACAAATGTTCTTAATGGGGAGATAATGTAATGACCCGTAAAACTAGTAAGTGAAACTAGAGCCTAACGAGTTTGATTTTGAGTTTGTTATAGGGTTCCAAGTTGTAAAATGTCTTCCCAAGCTTAGGTTGAGGGTTTAAACGTCAAGGTACGACTCCCCAAGGACCAACCAATGGGTCCTTTAGGAGGACCCTAAAGCCTAAACCCCAAGACCCGAAGAAACAAAAAACCTGTCGAATTGAGGAAGAGCAACGGATGGGACCTACGCCCCGTAGGTCCATCCACTCCCGGTGGGTGGCCTCCGTGGGTCAAGGTCCCAAATGTGACACTAAGACCCAAACCATGGACCTGCAGGATGGGGCATCAGCCCACCTACGGTCCGTAGGTCAGGAGTCGTAAGTCACCACTACTTGCTGTCCAAATTCGATCATTGTAGTAATTGAGTAAAATCCTTTTTTAGTTAGTTGAGTTAAGGGATGGTTATTAATGTATTTTAAAGGTTTTAAAATTATTAAACTCCTTTTTCAATTCATTTATTCAAAACACAAATTAGAAACCTTCCCTCCTCTCCAAAAGTTCTCTCTCTAGAAACCTCCATTGGAGAAGAAGGAGGAAAGCTTTGAAGCTTAAGTTTTCAAAATTTTCAAGAAATTTTCGTGGATTTCTTCCATAGAGGTATGATAGTCTTCATCCTTGACTTAGTTTCTTTCAAGGAGCCAATTTCAAAGATGATTTCAAGTCTCCAAAATCCCCCAAAAACCTAGGGTTTTCAATCTATGCATGGGTTCAATTCCAAACATTTTCAAAAGGCATGTATGTTATGGATCATGGTTTAATTGATTATTTAATGGTGAATTAAGATGATTTTACCCTATTAACCCATGTTTACCCCAAAAACCGAAGTTGTAAATTGTGATTGGGAATTGATTGATCACGAAAGTATGTTGAATTGTTTATGTTTATATTGACTTAGATTATTGAAATTATGTTATTACTCATGCCTAATTGTAGTATTTTAAGGTGTGTGGGTGAATGTGATCCATGGCCTTAAAAGGCAAAGTTTGAAGGTTAATGTATGATTATGATGTTAGGTATATATATGTGAATTCAATGAAAGTTTTATGATCATGTTTAAAAGGTAATTGTGTTATTGTTGAAGCATATTCTCAATTAATACTCGTGAATGATGATGATAGAATGTGAAGGGTTTCTTCTAGAAATTGTATATCTTGAATTGGTAGGCTTATGCATCCTCTTCTTGTATAAATAAAAGTATTGTGAATGATGTATCTTGGATCGGTAGGATAATGGAACCCTTCCATTCATGATGAAAATGAACCTTGGGATCGGTAGGCTTATGACACCCTTCCATAAAAGAGGCAAATAAACTTTGGGATCGGTAGGCTTATGGCACCCTTCAATGAATGTTAATGATTAACTTTGAATCGGCAGGCTTATGACACCCTTTCTTGAGGATTCAATAAGCTATTCTAAAATGTACCTTGAATCGGTAGGCTTATGGCACCCTTTCATGTGTTAACTAATGAACCGTGAATTGATAGGCTTAAGGCACCCTTAATGTGTTAATCAATGTACTTTGGGTCGGGAGGCCAATGACACCCTCTTATGTGTAATAATGTTAAAGTAATGAAATGCTCTACGGGAATGGAGGCTAAGCATCGAGTGGATATGGTAAGATGGAAACTCTCCCATTCTTAGGCCGGGTTCCAATGAACATCTTCCTATCCCATAACTATGTGCCCACATAGGTCTAGCTAGTGGATCAACTTAAGCTATATGTTACTGGTCCTACCTTAGGCAAGTAGACTTCCTCTTTACGGTGTGGGGGTTTATGACACCAGATTCCATGGTTAGCTCTCATGGTCTATGTTGGGTAATGTTGATTCCCATCATGTGAGATGTGCACTATAGTTACTTGAGGGGTTCTATGAATTGTGGGTTGTAGTATGGGATGCCACTTATGCATTGCACGATTACTCTTTGAGAGGGCTATGGTGAGTTATCTAATTTGTTAATGACTAATGAATGAATGTGCTCTTAATGAAGCTAATGAAGAATATTGACTTTAATGCTTAAATGTTATGATACATGCTTTACTTGGATTGTATTATGAGTTACTTCCTTGTCATATCTTATGAAATGTTTATGTCTCATATGTATGAGTATTGTGTAAAGATGGAAATGATGAATGGTGAGTTCACCTTTGGTGACCTTGATGTGGCACTTAGTGTGTATGGTGGTATGGGACGCTATTCATACATTGCACAAAGTATAGCTTGAGGGTTACCTTAGGTGAAGGCTTTAATGTGATGAAATGACTTATATGTTGGTTATTATTGTATCTTATGCCTCTTATACTTATGTTCATTAAGTTTTCTCAAATTTGCATATATCATGACTTTCAAATAAAATGTCCGTTTTAAGCATCATTTTTTCATGGGTATCATACTTAATACTTTATGTGGTAACCCATATTCTTCTATTTTTACTACAAGTGTAGGTTCCGACAAGTGAGTTGCTTTATCTCTAGTTGAACATGGATTGAGTTCTTCCAAGACTATTGGTATGTCCTCATGGATTCGAGGTCAAGTGCTTGATGTTTGGTGTCTTTTATTGTAATAGACATTTCTAGATTTTCTATTGTAAGGGGTCGTGACCCTACTTTTGTTTCAAGATATTGTTTTAGATGGCCATGTGAGACAATAGACTTCCATTGTTTTAAAGGTATTTCGATTGTATGGATTTAAAGAAAAAAATTTAATTTGGTATTATTTCTATTATCTTATGCAATGACATGATATGAGGCTTGTATGAGACTTTTCAGAGTGTTGTACGATGTGTCGCATCTATGGGGTAGCCCTGGGTCATGACAATTCGCCTCCATGATCAACATAAAGGCTAATGGGTAATCACCTCTTGCCTTGCTTTAGTAGTTATATAGACTAAGGGTAGTCACCTCACACTCCTCATCACATGACATGGGTAATCACCTAATATTTATCATCTCTTATTTACTAACTTAGGAATATGGGGACTCACCTCACATGCTACTCATATGAAGGTCTTGGGCAATCACCTCTAACCTCATGTCAATTTATAGTCCTTTGACTTATATTCAGTTTTGGTGAGCAAACCTTTCAACCTAGAATCATTCTATGTGAGAAATTCTTTCACATCGTGTTCATTATGTTTTCATGAGAAAAGCCTTTCAATCAACACAACAACATCAACATCATAGTCATTAACACTTCACACTTAAAAGTGTTCCTTAAGCAATTACATAGATTCTATTAGAACATGCATAATCACATACATTCATAATATAGTTCAATGTGAGTAAACCTTCCACAACAATACCATATACAAATCAACATTCAACATGCAACTTCCCTCTCAAAGCCTTACTAGTCTTAACTTATAATGTTAGCTTTACTCTCAAGCCCTACTAGTCATAGTTCAACATATAAGCTTCACTCTACAAGCTCTACAAATCATATTTTATCACACATGCCTTATTCTCAAGACAACCCTATTCTTAAACTCTACAAGTCATACCTCATAACATATACTTATTAAGAAATTCACATCCATATGCTTTCTTCTTAAGCATTCTATTCATACTTCATCATATCACCCCCAATGTCAAGCACTACTAATCATGATTCATCATACATGCATTAATCCCATTCAATTCATGTCTATATGCTTAAATATAAATTGGTCTACAATAAACTTCATCAATTCTAGAATATTACATCTAAATCCTCAATTTCCCCTTTTATGGCATAAAACCCAATTATATCAATTTCACCTTTCTAGACCTGGGTTTGGAATGGGTACGTGTAAAATCATCTTAAAAACATATAATTCCATCAAATCAATTATAAACAACCATAATCCACTCAGTTGGATCAATACCCAGAGCATTAGAAGAAACCCTAACTAGAATTGGGGAATTCTTCTTCCAAATTGGGGAAAACATGGGGGCTTCATGGATGAAAGAGATCCATGAATTAATAAGCCATCACATCTTGACTACAAAGCCTACCAAGCTTGAAACAATGGAGACTTGAGTTGACCTAGCTTGACCCTCTTCTTCTTCTTCTTCTTCTTCTTGCTCACTTTCTAGAGAGAGAATATTTGAGAGGATAAACTTTGGGATTCTTTTGGGGTTTTAGAAATAACGACTTAAATAGTGAGTTCAAAGGGTTAAAATAGCTTATATAGGTCTACTAAGATCATGCAAAACGACCTCACCTTATTCAAACTTAAATTGGAGTTTCCCATTTTGGCCCTTACTTGGCAGCCTAATGCCCAGGCTTCACGAGAGGCACCACGAGCCATGGTCCTCACCACTGTTTGTAGTCCTTCTTGTGGTCCTTGGACAAGTAGTGTGGACACCTTTTCTTGGACACCACGAAATTAAGGCATCACCACGACCCTTTCCACAAGTTGTGGTCTTCACGACTAGCCGTGAAGTGGCTCGTGAAGGTGAGCTAACATTGGATCAGACTTGGTGAGCTAATGCTTCACCACCACGGGTGGAAGCCACAAGCCTTGAAGGCTCTCATGGTCATGGGCAGTGCCTTAGCAGCGTTGGGTCTTACCTTGGCCCTTGCCCCATTGCCTTGGCTTATGCCCTGTATTGTTGAGTTGTTGCCATCAAACTTAGCCCTAGATGGTCTATTAGACTACGAGGTGTTAAAATATCTCCCACTTGGATGCAACTCTAGACTAGTAGACTGTAATGCATGCAACACATCTAAATGAACACCACTAAGGAGCAAACATTAACTCCAAACTCAAACATGCTCAATGCATTTCTAGAAGGTAGGAACTACATTTAACAACCCATTATGCAAAACCATTTCTCATGTTCAAGGACGAATTTCCTTCTCCATATGAAAACATGCTCAATAAAATCTCATGGAGCCTATATGCAATCTATACTCAAGGCGTACTTCAAGGAGGAATTCTCTCAATTCCAAGTTACGACATGTTCATCAATACATCTCATCAAGTCTATAGGAAACTCCGACTCAATGCACTAAAAATGAAGAAAAAATCATATAAACTCATATTCTTTCAAAAACACATTTTTTCTTGAACATGCATAATCATAAGGAAATCATGGAAACATCTAAATGGACCTCGTGATGAACTCTTCATCTCTAACTAAATGACAAATATAAGGAAAAAAGATGAGAATATCGGGTCATCTTAATGTCCCTCGGCTTCCCAAGTAGCACCCTCAACCAAAACCCTCACTAAAAGATCATTCCTTACCACTTTCATGGAAGCAACTTCCCTGATCTTCTATTTCTTAACTTGTCGATCTAAGATCTCATAAGGGCCTTACAAAATGGGGACTAAACCTTCCCAAACCTAAATCTTGAACATTAAGAATACTCAACGACCTTTCTATCTAAGAACACTATCCCCTCCCTTGGAAGTAGGCCTATATGGACTTTCTAAGCACCATTACTTTTAATTCTACTAAAGTTGGATCAATTAATCACAAAGCTTTCACATCAATCACATAAGATGATTCTAGACCATTGTAGGTTACACTTCTACCCTCTTAGAGGAGTCCACATACTGAACATATCTAGGCAATACTCAAAAACCATATTCATCAAATCTATCAACATATCCCAAAACTCATCAAGACTAAGTCGAGTTCTACCATCACTTAACATAACAATAATGCAGCCCATTTATACTAAAGTCAACATTAAAGTCTATCAAGTCACAAAAGACAAGAAACAATGGAATCTAAATAAGCATAAAACACATGCCGATAGTCACATTCGGAGGACACTCTTGTTCATATCTAGCTTGGTGAGCATAGAACCTAGTCTTCTTTAGAGCATTCCCACCCGAACAAATTGGACCAGATGAAGGGTAGGATTGAGACCTACGTCGACTATCCCCTTAATTTATAGGAACTATAGGGAAATGCCTTATCTTGTGGCCCAACTCACCACACCTAAAACAAACATTAGAACCTGCTAGGAATTCACCCGCATGTCTTCTATCACACTGATCACACCTTGGCAATAAAACCCCTCTACCATCACCTTGAGACTTATGGTTAGACGCCCTTTCTTAGTTGAACTTAAGAGTGTTTTTGGAACATTGCACGGGGAACTTTTATCTATGTCTAAGGAGACCATGTCCATCGAGCCTTATATGTGAGGGATCATCATCCTCTATTCTAGACCTCTTTTTCTCCCTAGACTCTTCCTTTAGTTTCCCTTTCTTAATTTGTTGAGCATACACCATGAGACGTGAGATATACATATCATGGAGGAGCATTGCCGTAAAACATTATTTTGCAACCATGTTGGATACGCCCTACTCAAACTTACTCATCTTAGCCCTTTAGTCAGCCACCATAGATGGATCATACTTGGAGAGTTGGGACCCGCTCCTACTAGCCTAGCCTCTTTTCATTGATCATACCATATTTGTGCAACATCACTCAATTGGTAAGCAGCTAACTCCGCCTTCTCCTCACGAGTCACCCCCATGATAGCAAGTACCTTATAGACCTTGTCGATAAACTCTTGAGGATCCTACCCACTTTAGAGCCACAAAATTCCGGAGGGTTCATTCTCATAAAATCCCTTACTCTTGAAGCGATCATACCCACAATTGGGTTCATGGTGGCTATCACCTCTCTATTGGCTTGTGCCGTCATAGCTTGAGCCAAAACTTGGAATGTCGACCTAAACTCTGCATTAGTCATATTCTCACCTATAGGGTCAATCGAAGATTGAGGAGGATCTTGGAGAGGAACTTCTTGCTCAACATTGTCTTCCTCATTCCTTCTAGCAGTAGCCCTCCTAGTAGCCATATCTTGAAAACCATCGAGCATGGATTAGGAGAAAGACATAATAAAGTCAATCTCTATGGAACGACATAGAGAATGAAAAAGTGAAGTTTCCAAAGCATGTAGTAGGCTCTCACTCACAAATGTGGCGCGCTTCAGATTTATGAACAAGAATCTACTTGACATGGTTTTTAGACATCCTAGAATCATTCTAAACCTTGTGCTCTGACTACCATGTTTGTCACGACCCAGGGTACCCCCTAGATGTAACAAGGAGTACAAGACCTCGAGAGGTCTCATACAAGCCCCTTAGCATATCATAACATAAGATAATAGAAATGACCGAAAATTTAAAACATTTTTTTAACATCAAAGTTTAATAAAAAGAAGTGGAAGTCTATTACACTTGTCTCAAACCATCTAAAACATGAACATATTTGGGACACAGCCTATACAATAGTTCTCAACATAAAATAAACACATAAGGACATGGTGATCAAGCCCTCGAATGGTATGAGGACTCACCAAAACATCTCTTCTTGCTCTACTATGAACCTAGCCACGAGGATGGAAGTCAATATCACCGGACCCTATATTTGATAAGAGTGTAGGCAAACATATGCATTAGTACAAACATGTACTAAATATGATGTCTAGCATAAATCATCAACATAGGAATAATGTAGGCATTAGTCAACATAATACATATACCATAATCATAAGAGATAATCAACATTAGGCATAGGCATAATCAATGCAACTATATCACCATATTATAAGACAAACACCTCATAAGTAACCTCAAGGCATGCTTGTGCAATGCATCGATAAGACCCTATAAATCTTACCCACACTAAGCCAACCACTTTAGGCCTTCATTCATATTCATTATATTTTGATCTCATCTTTAAGTTATATTTTATAGACAAAGGGATTCACCTCTAGTCATACATCTCATGGAAGGCCATTCTAGCGACAATTCAAACATTTCATTCATCATGACATAATTCAAATTACTCTTACTTTACTTTCAAGACATAATGACTCACCTATCTATGTCTATTATAAAGGATAGTAGGTATTCACCTCTTTCCTTACTTGTATAGTCATAGGTATTTGCTTCCACGACCATTTTAGGGAAACATAGGTATTCACCACCATTCCCCACAATTATATGATATAAGTATTCGCCTCCACATAATTTTACAAGGATCATATTTATTCGCCTCCATGTCCAACTTGAAATGATATAGGTATTCTCCTCCATATCATTTAATAAGGATCATAGGCATTCGCCTCCATGATCAACATAAAGGCTAATGGGTAATCACCTCTTTCCTTGCTTTAGGAGTTATAGGCTAAAGCTAGTCAGCTCACAGTCCTCATCACATGGCATGGGTAATCACCTCATATTTATTTTCTCTTACTTAATAACATAGTAATATGGCAACTTACCTCACATACTACTCATATTAAGGACTTGGGGAATCACCTATAACCTTATGTAATTTTATAGTCCTTTGACTTAGATTCATTTTAGGTGAGCAAGCCTCTCAACCTAGAATCATTGTATGTGAGAAAACCTTTCACATTGTGTTCATTATGTTTTCATAAGAATAGCCTTTCAATCAACATAACCTCAACAACATTATATTCATTAATATTTCACTCTTAAAGTGTTCCTAAAGCATTCACATCGATTCTATATGAACATTCATAATCTCATACATTCATTATATAGGTCAATGTGGGTAAACCTTCCACAACAATACCATATAAAAATCAACATTCAACATATAACTTCCCTCTCAAAGTATTACTAGTCTTAAATCATCATGTTAGCTTTAATCTGAAGCCCTACTAGTCCTAGATCAACATATAAGCTCTATCCTACAAGGTCTACAAATGATCATTTATCATACATCCCTTAATCTCAAGACAACCCAATTCTCAAAGTCTACAAGTCATAGTTCATCTGATATACTTAATCTTAAGCAATTCACATCCATATGCTTTCATCTTTAGCAATCTATTCTTACTTCATCATATTACCCCCAATCTCAAGCACTACTATTCGTGATTCATCATACATTCATTAATTACATTCAATTAATGTCTATATGCTTAACTATAAAGAGGTCTACAATATACTTCATCAATTCTAGAAGATTACATCTAAATCCTCAATTTCCCCTTTCATGGCATAAAACCCAATTACATACATTTCACCTTTCTAGACATGGGTTAGACATGGGTACATGTAAAATCATCTTAAAAACATATAATTCCTTCAACATAATCATAAACAACTATAATAATCCACTAAGTAGGATCAATACCCATAACATTAGAAGAAACCCTAACTAGAATTGGGGAATTCTTATTCTAAATTGCAAAAAACATGAGGGCTTCATGGATGAAAGGAATCCATGAATGAATAATTCATCATATCTTGATTACAAAACCTACCAAACATGAAACAATTGATACTTGACTTGACCTAGCTAGACCCTCTTGTTCTTCTTCTTCACTTTCAAGAGAGAGAATATTTGAAAGGATGAACATTGGGATTCTTTCGGGCTTTCAGAAGTAATGACTTAATTGGTGAGTTTAAAGTGTTAAAATAGTTATATAATTGTACTAGGACTGTACAAAATGACCTCACCTTATTCCAACATAAATTGGAATTTCCATTTTTTGCCCTTACTTGGCAGCCTACTGGCCGGGCTTTACGAGAGGCACCACGAGCCGTGGTCCTCACCACTGGTTCTGGTCTTGCTCGTGGTCCTTGGACCAGTAGCTTCGCCACCTTGGCTTGGCCACCAAGAAATGAAGGCATCACCACGAGCTTTCCCACGAGCCGTGGTCTTCACCACTAGCCATGAAGTGACTCGTGAAGGTGAGCCAACATTGGGGTAGCCTTGCTGAGCTACTGCCTCACCACCACAGGTGGCACCACGGGGCGTGGTGGCCACCACGAGCCATGATGGCACTCATGGTCATGGGCAGTACCTTGGCAGCTTGGGGCAGCCTTGGCTCTTGCCTTGGTCCTTGCCTATTTGCCTTGGCTCATGCCCTCTAGTAACCTTTTGGGGAAAACACTAGTTTTGAAATTGAACTTTGAAGGGGCTCTATGGGTGAAGGCTACCCATAGATTATAAGTTACTATACCTTAGGGTGATTCTTAAAAGAATTTGAGTAGGGAAGACAACCTCCTTCAACCTTAGACTTCACCTTCTTCTTCTTCTTCTATGGAGTTTTAGAGAGAGAAATATTGTGAAGGGGAAGAACTTTTTGATTTGATTTGGGTCTTGAGGGTTAATAAAGTAAATGAGGTGATTTAGGACTTAAAATAGTTTATATATGTGCATAAAGTCCATAGAAATGACCCCTACATAAAACCAACAAAAAAGGAAATTACCAAAATGACCCTCCTTAGGCAGCCCACTCCCAGGCTCCACGGCAAGTCTCACGAGCCATGGTCAAGACCACGAGCCATGGTTCTACCCGTTGTCCTTGGGCAGTGGCTAAGAATTGGTGCCTTGGCCTCTAGAATACTAACGCATGACCACGAGCCTTCCTACGAGCCGTGGTGATGACCACTGGCCATGAAGTTGCTCGTGGTCCTTAGGCAGTAGCTTGGCCTTAAGGCCTTTCCTTACATAATTCTAAGGGATTTCATGAGACCTCCCACAAACCGTGGTCAAGACCACTGGTCATGAAGGTCGTTGTGAACTCGGGCAATGTTTGGCCAAGGTTAGGGCAGCCTTCGCCTTTGTCTTAGGCATCGCCCCTTTTTCCTTGGCACTTGCCCTTTCAACCCTCAATTAAACCTAGATGGTCTCTTTAATTATGGTGTCTAACACGTACCTTGATGTTTAACCCCTAAACCTTTTATTCTAAGCACAGGAAGTCTTATCTACGACCTTAGCTCTCATATCAAACTCTAGAACCCTAATCTTAAGTCTCTAGTTTAGTCTACTAGTTTTCCAGAGTGTTAGAAAAGGCGGCGTCTCTAGGATCAATCATCACAAAGAAGTGGCTCAACTTGGGACACATTATTGAGCAGGGGATGACCATGAGGGCTAAACAGCGCCAGGAATCCCTTCCCTTCCCAGTCCTATTTATAGAATTATGTAGGTGTACTGGAGTTCCTCATGACGAGAAAGGGGACATAGAGGTCACTCCCACATCTTCCCCAGATATCCATGGAATAGAGGCCGATTACACTCAGGATGAGGTGAATAGGAGAAGAACAACTCTGGTGGATGCTTCCCTGGAGGTTGATGTTAATTCTATACATGTAGAGGGAACTTTGCCTACTCCAGCCTCCAAGCCTTCAGTTACATTCGCTTCCATTTCTTCCCAGGTTCCTGGTTCTTCTGCCGCTTCCCACCCCACCACGATTACTGAGGCCATGATCCTTAAGATGGGGCACCTCGCCCATTCTGCTGATGTGCGGGCTACCCGACTAGCGGTCGAGGTGCCTTGGATGATTGGGCGAGCCATCTTAGCTGCGTTGACACCCCTTCGGACATCTATTGGCGCTCTCACAGTGAGAGTCGACTTATAAGAGTCGACATGGGTTACTTTAGTGGTGACCACTTTGAAATTCGAGGATTCAGACTTGAAAAAGGATGTGAACTATCTGAAGTCCACATACTTCACTTCTGTCTTGGAGGCAGCTGAGGATCCGGATTCCTCGGCTAGTTCTGAGATGCCTCTAGCCACCATCGGAGATATGCCTATAGATGATGTGGCAGCTGACGAATCATAGGTAGAGACAAATAAGGAAGAGATAGATGCTCAAGAGACAACCATCAATGAAGACCTGCCAAATATAGAGGAGACGATTGTATAGTCATTCATTAAGACATCCCTGACACAGACGTCCATGGCAGGCTCTAGTGGAGCCAGTGTTGTTGTTGTTACTCCGAGCACTAAGGTCAGGATCAGAGTGTGACCAGGACATTGATTCCCCCATAGATGGAGTGATTCTATGGACAATATTTTTCTATACCCTCTCTATCGGTTTTATGGACTTTTGATTATATTTGCTGGATTTGAGGACAACTACTTTTTGTTTGTGGTGGGGTGATGTATTTCTATACCTACCTCTTGTGACTATATTTTGTATATTTTGGGTTTTTGGTGTTTTAAAGTGTGTTTTGATGTGATCTTTAGGATATTTGAGCTTGTGGCTCATTGTTATGAATGAAAATGATTTTTGATCCCATCTGAAAAAATTTACCATTTTTTGTTGTGTGTGCAGGTGGTTGTGCAAATTTAAGTATCGGTTATGATCAATACCGATCACTTGAATAGTGCTCCATCGTGGCGCGCTCCTTCCCCACCCCGGGATCAAAAAATAAAAATAAATGAATGTGCGGCTACAATAAGGCCAAATGAAGTTGCATAGACAATATGTGGACTTTTTGCATCTCATTGTGACTACCCGGTTAACGAATGGAGTCTGTTGTGATGAACATTGCACACTAGCAAAAGTGTGGAGTCTCGTTTAGTATTGGTGTCAATGCCTTGTGTGATAAGCTTACTTTGAACATAGTATGATGACACCTAGAATTTACCCCGTTCGTTCGGTTGACTAAGTGATGCAAGCACTTGAAATAATCTTAGGAAACAATTTTGAAGAGTGAAACAATTTTACAATATACCTCTTTTGTGGCCAATCTTGTGATATGTGTGAACCTTGCTTGAACACTTTGAGCCTTATCTTTCTTGGAAGAAATTCTAACAAATGTGACCCCTCTTGTTCCATCTACCCATAATTATCATGAAGTGTGTTTTGATTGAATAGTCAATATAGGCCAAAAGCCTAAGTTGGGGGTGTGATGAAAAGAGAAGGTAAATCAAGAAGTGTGAAGAATTCCACTTTTGAACCATGGTCTTGAAAAAGATGGAACCCCTCCATATAAAAAAAAAAAGAGAAAGAGAAGAAGAAAGAAAAAGAAAAAGAATGAAAAAACTGTGAAATAAAGTTTTGAAAGTTGCAAAGGAAATAGGGTGTCCGGTAGTCCATTGAAAGTGGAATAATGGGGTGAATTTTGAGCATGAGAAAAAATGCTGAAGAAAAGGAAGAAAAGTGATGTCTAAACCACATTTCATGAGGGTAGAAGCCACTGAGCCTAAATGACCATACATTTACACTCAACCCCATTACAAGCCATGAAAAGACCTTTTTTATCTTGAGTGAGCTGAAATGAATGTTGATAGGAAAATAAGGTCAAACCTATGGGTGAAGTCATGCACGTGTTCATCTTTGTGAGTGTGAGAGTCGTGTGTGTTTCCAGAGCTATAAATTTTTGAACAATAGTGTGTGACTATGGAATCATCTTTATTGTGAGGGCATTTGAGTACCTTTTTTGAGCTTGAACTTCCATTTGAAACAAGTATGGTGAACCTGAACATCTTTGATAATGGTGAGTCACTCTTTGAATAATTGAGTGCACAATTGATCCTTGCATGAGTAAGTTGAGTCTTGTTGTGTATATTCATGATTGAGGCTTATGTAGCACCGTTTGAGATATCTCTTTTGAACTGCTGAACTTGTGTTTTACTTGAGGACAAGTAAAAGTTTATGTTGGGGTGTTGATGAGTCTTAGATTTGGACTCATTTAGGGCTTTGTTTGCATAGATTTATGGTCCTCAAATGCTCAATTTGTGCCAATAATTGATGTTAAATCCTTGATTTTCAGGTATATGGATTGAGTAACAAAGCAAGAACACTAACCGACAAAAAGGAACAAAACAAGTTGAAGAAATGAAGAAGTGCGAGCCTGAGGATCTCCAAGAGCACTCAGCGTGTCACCGAGTGGCTCATTATACAACCTAAAATTCGAGTGTGCCAAGCCCTGAAGGAATGAACCAAGTTGGCAATGAAAAGGAGCAGTCGATGGATCGTTGAGTGATTCCGCGAAGACAAGATAGATCGCCCAAAGTTACAGATCTTGAGGATGCTGAGTACTAAGGCAAAAGGGCGATGGAAGAGACCAAAGGGCAGCTGACCGAGTCGGACTTACTTTGCCAATTGACTCTTGACATACCATTTTTGGCAACTACAAATACATTTTTGAACATTTAATTTTGTATCAAATACTCTTTAGAAGAATCTATTATTAAGTTTTGAGCATCTAGAGACATTTTTCTCTAGTTTTTCTTAGCCTTGAGGGATTAAAGACATTCATTATTGAGAAATTGGAAGTGGGTCTTTGAGATTCCTCAAATTGGAGCATTGTAAGGACGAAATTACTCTTACCTAGTTGATGGATAATATATTTTGTAACTGTTTTTACCTTTTTTATAATGTCTAGCTAAAACCCTAATTTATTGGGTGTGATCATGTGATTATGGGCCGATTTAGTTTATCGGTATTGCTAACTATTAGTTTAAATGCTATTTAGAAGTGATTTTAATCATTAATTGTGGTTTAATTTAAATATTGTAGTTACAAATGCAATTCTATGTTTGTGTTCTTGGCTTGCTTGAGAGAGATGTTTTAAAACTAAAATTAGTGATTGATGGTGGGTATTGGGTTGATCTGGGTTAAGCTCAAGAGAGTGAATCCTAAACCCAATCCCACACATTCAACTCGAGAAAGTGAATGGATTAAGGTGTGGGCTGCTCTTAGTTTGCATGCTTGTTGATGTTCAAGAGAAATTACTTGATTCTGGGTAAATTGTTCGAGAGAAAGTTTACATCCACTATTGCCTAGCCTACTCACTAATAACTAGCTATTTACTAATAGTTTCAACTACCCATTTGTCTATATTTTCCTATAATCGATCACATCCCAAGAACACGTCTCATTATTGTTAATTCGTATTGTTTGTGATTGTTTGTAGCAGTTAATAAAAACCAAAACCCCCCATTTGACACTTCTGTCACCCCTTAATTTGAATGATGTCTTTATTCAATAACTTTTATTCTTATGACTAATTTTACCATTTTCATATTTTCCAATCGAATCTGAAACACGTACCGCTCCCTATGGGATTCCACCCCAACTCATTTAGTGGGTTATATACTGATTTACGATTGTTGATGCTTATAATTGGATGAAGTGTCTTTCAAACGTTATTAATCATTGATGACACTTAGAATTTGCTTTGTTAGTCTGAATGATTTACTGAAGCAAGCTTTTTAAATGATCTTAGGCAAAAAAATTGGAGAGTGAGCAAATTTGACAATATACCTATTTGTGGTAAACCTTGTGAGATGTGTGAACCTAGCTTTGAACCTTTTGAGCCTATCCATTTCATGGAAGAAACTTGAATAACTTTGACCTCTTTATCCCATCACCTATAACCTTCATGAAGTATTGGCATGTTTGAATAGCCAACTTAAGCCAAAAACCTAAGTTGGGGGTGTGCTGAAAAAGAAGGAAAGTCAAGAAGTGTGAAAACATTCACCCATTTGATGTATTGTTTTGAAAAAAATTTAACCCCTCCATGTAAAAATAAAAAATAAAAAATTGTGAAATAAGATATGTGAAAATAGTGAAAAATAGGGTTTCTGGTAATCCATGGCTAGTTGAATAATGGGCGGATATTTAAAATGTTTGAATGTGAAAGAGAAGGAAAAAGAGTAATATTCTAGCCATACTTCATGAAGGTAAAGGCCACTAAGCCTAAATGACCATAATGTTGCACTCAGCCCCGTTACAAGCCTTAAAAAGACCTTTGTGATCTTTAGTGAGCTGAAATGAATGTTGATTGGAAAATAAGGGCAAGTCTATGGGTTGAGTCATGCATGTGTTCGTATTTTGGAGTGTGAGAGTTGTATGTGATTACAGGACTTTAAATTGTTGAAGAATTTAGTGTAAATCTTGAATCTCTTTTGTTGTGAGGGCATTTGTGTGCCTTTGTTGAACTTGAACTTACTTTTGAAGAAAGTATTGTAAACTTGAGTATCCTTGATAACGGTGAATCACAATTCAAATATTTGAATGCACAATTGAGCATTGGATGTGTAGTTTATACCTTTTGTGTGCATTCACATTGAGTCTTGAACAACACTGTTTGTAGACATCCTTGTTGAACCAATTGATCTCAAGATTTACTTGAGGACAACCAAAAGATTAAGTTTGGGGTGTTGATGAGTCCGAGATTTGGACTCATTTAGGGATTTGTTTTGATAGTTTTGGTGTCCTCAAATGCCTAATTTATGTTAAAGCATTGATTTTCAGGTATGTGAGCTAAAGAGTAAGGCAAGGACACTACCAGGCAAAAAGGAGCAAAACAAGTTGAAGAACTGGAGAAAGGAGATCTGTGTGATCGCCAACACCACTCGCCGAACCTCTGAGTGGCTCTTTAGCTCGCATAAAGTTCAAGCATGCCAGCCATGGGGAGAAAAACCAAGTTGGCGACAAAAATGTCCAGTCGGAGAATCTCCAATCCACTCCGCGGCAACAGGTTGGATCACCCAAAATTACATGACCTGGAAGGTTGATGACTAATTTAAAATGGAGATAAAAGGGAACCAAGGGAGGATCGCCGAACCACTTGGCGAGGCGCGACTTATACCGCCAAATTGGCTTTAAGGCTCAAAGTGGAAAACTATAAATTGGAATTTAAACAGAATTTTGGGGGTTCTCTTTTCAGTTCCCAGTCAATTCTAATCCCCAAGTTAGAAAGTGAAAGTTTTTCCTTTAGTTTTTTAGTTCTTATTGTATAATTTTGAGGATTTTCAATTGGGTTTCTGAATTTAACTATTTTGGAACATTGTAAAGGCTTGGATACTATTACCAGTTGATAGCTAATTGAGTTAGTAATTGTTCTTACCTTTTTATGATGTTTAGGTAAAACCACAATTATTGGGGTGTGATCATGTGATTATGGAGTGAATTAGCTTATGGGTATTGTTAATTACTGATTTAAATGCTATATTGAAGTGGGTTTAATCATTAGTTGTGTTTTAATCTATGAATTGTAGGAGCAAATGCAATTCTAATTTTGAGTTCGTAGCTTGCTTCAGAGACAGGTTTTGGAACCAAAGAATTTGATTTATGGTTTGTAGGTATTGGGTTGATAAATGACAATCCAAACCACCCATCTGATATTTATGTCCTCCTCTTAGACTTGTTTATATGTCTTTTTCAATAAATTTTATTCCTATAACCGAATAGACCACTTTATAACTTAATAACTAAAATTTAGACACATACCGCTCCATGTGGGTTCGACACCAACATTTTGTTGGGTTTTATACTAATTAACGATCATTTGAACCTAGAATTGGATGAGGTGTGTGCTTGAAATGTTAATAAGGGAGATGATGTACTTAGATAGCAAGGTCGTTGAGTGTTCCTAATGTTCATGATTTGGGTTTACTTGAATTTCTCACCCGTGAAAGGTGTAATGAGTTTGGGAAGTTTAGTCCCTGTCTTGTAGGCCCATATGTGATCTTGAGACATGTTTGTAAGGTTGCTTGTGAGCTAGAGTTGTCTAATGAATAGACATCGGTGCATACGGTTTTCCATGTCTCTATGATTAAGATGTGTATCGGAGATCCGACATCTACAGGTTCCCTTAGAAGAGTTGGGAGTTAATCAGAATCTCTTTTATGGAGAAGTACCGGTTGAGATCCTAGACTGGCAAGTCAAAAAGTTAAGTGAAAAGGAGGTTTCTCTCGTGAAAATGTTATGGCGGAATCTTTTAGTTTAGAGTGTCACTTGGAAGGACGAGGCCGATAAAATGTCCTGATATTCTCATCCTTTTTCCTTCTACTCCTCTTCTAGTCGGAGATGAAGAGTTCCTCATCATATGTTCTTTATGTGAAGTCATATGTGTTTTAGATATTCCCATGATTTCCTTATAATACATGTTCATGAAAACTTCTGTTTTGAAAGAAAATGAGTTTGCATGATTGATTTCCTCATGTTGTAGTGCATTGAGTATGAGTTTCCTATAGACTTCATGAGATGAGTTGTTAAACATACCTTAGCTTGGAGTTGAGAGATTCCTCCTTAAATGTATGCTATGAGTATAGATTGCATATAGGCTCCATGAGATTGTGTTGAGCATGTGTTTAGCTTGGAGATGGTAATACCTCCTTGCCCATGAGAGATATTGAAATTTCATGCATAATGGGTTGTTAGATGTAGTTCCTACCTTCCATATGATGCATTGAGAATGTTTAGCATGTAGTCGATGTTTCCTCCTTAGTTGTGTGCATTTAGATGAGTTGCATGCATAATGGGTTGCTAGTCAAGAGTCGTTTCCTTTAAGAGATGCCTTGAATGTCATTTGAGGACGAATTTCCCCAAGGGGGAGATATTGTAACACCCCCTAGTTTAGTAGACCAACTAGGGCTAAGTGTGAGGGCAACAAGTCAATGCCAAGGTGAAAGAGCCAAGGAAGAAGTGCAAGAGCCAAGGGAAGGGGCCAAGACTGCCTAACTTTTCCAAGTCATTGCCTACCTAACCACGAGAGTCTTCACAGCTCGTGGTGGCCACGACGGATCATGGTGGCAAGGTAGTAGCCTCTTCAAAGCTGCCTAAGTTGACCTCCATCACACGACCTACTTCATGGCTCGTGAAGCCATTGAAAGATCGTGGGTTTGGTCGTGGTGTTGCCATACCCTTTTTGGGGCTGTAGGAAGGTGGCTCAGCCATTTGTCCATGACTATGAGAGGGGCCACAGCTCATTGTAGGCACTACGACTCGTGGCACCCTCTGTGAAAGGAGGCAGTGCACTGCCAAGTTAAGGGTATTTTGGGTCTTCCAGTTTTAATTAAAATAAAGTGAAGTCATTTTTCCTAAGCCTAGTACTCCTATATAAGTGATTTTAACCCTTTAAACTCACCAATCAAGACATTATTTCCAAAACCTCAAAAGAATCCCAAAGTTGTACTCTCAAATATTTCTCTCTCTAGAACTTGAAGAAGAAGAAAGATTTGAAGCTAGTCTCAAGGTCAAGTCTCCAGTCCTCAAGCATTTGTGAGCTTTGTAATCAAGGTATGATGCATTTTCATCCATGGAATCCTTTCATCCAATTTAGAAGAAGAATTCCCCAATTCTTGTTAGCATTTCTTCTAATGTTATGGGTATTGATCCAATTGAGTGGATTATGATTGTTTATGATTGAATTGATAGACTTACATATTTTAAAGATGAATTTACATGTACCCATGCGTAACCCATCTCTAGAAATATGAAATTGATTTAAATGAGTTTTATGCCATGAAAGGGGAAATTGAGGATTAGATGTAATCTTCTAGGATTTATGAGATACATTATCGATTGCTTGAGATTGAAGCATATAGACAGGAATTGCTTAAGAGTAAGGCTTATAGATATGAATTGATTGAGATCAAAGTATATATGATGAATTATGATTTGTAAGGCTGTGAGATTAGAATTGCCTTGAGACTAAGGCTTGTATGATGAATGATGATTAGTAGAAATTTTAGAGTAAAGCTAATATGACGAGTTATAACTAGTATGTCTTTGAGAGTAGAACTTACTTGATTAATTATGATGATTAGGGCTTTGAGAGTAAAGCTCATATATATAGATGTTGATTTGTAAATAGGATTATTGTGGAAGGATTTACCCACATAATCTACTCTATGTTTGTTTGAATATATAATGTAAAAGGTTTTCTCACATAGAATGATTCTAGGTTGAAAGGCTTTCTAACCTAAAATGAATCAAAACATGTATGAACTATACTGTTTTTAAGTGGGAATATGAGGTCCCTTCATGAATAGGTTGACATTGTAAGACAAGACCTTGCTTGGTAGCTTGAGTTAGTAGATCTCATGGATAGCCTTGGATTGAGCAATAGTACCCTTCCAATGGTTAGCTTAAATTTAGCACAATAGAGTGCTTTGTATGGTAGCTTTACTTTGTGAGGACAAACTATATCATGATAGCTAGGATTGAGCAATAGTACCCTTCCTTGAGTAGCCTGTACTTGCAAAAAAGAATGTCTTCCATGATAGCTTGGTCAAGCATAATGAGGTGCTTTTCCTTGGTAAATCGTAACCATTTATGAGTAATAACTTGTCTTGGACTAGTAAAGAAGTACTCTTAAATGAATATTAAGAATAGTTAACGAGGGACAAGTCCCTAATCAAAGTAGCATAGTTATGATGAAACAAGGTTACTTTAAGGAAGTATCGTAAGCATGTTTTAATATGTGATTTACATGTTATGGTGATAGACTAGCTTGGATTGTTGCTTGAGTTTCCTTACTTTGTATGTATGACTAGAGGTGGATGAACCAAGTCTTTAGTAAGGATATGTGACGCTTCTTGAGAAGTGTTCCTCTTATAGTATGATGATTTATGTGCATAGATTATGCTTATGACTTATGTTGTTATCTCTTATGATTATGGTATATGTCTTATGTTGACTATTTCCTATGTTGATATTTATGCTAGTAATCATATTTAGTACGGCATTGTACTAACGCATACTCTTTCCTACATTTCTTATCCAAATGTAGGGTCCGGAGATATCGATTCTCACACTCGTGTCTAGGATCATACTAGAGCAAGGAGTGAAGATTTGGTGAGTCCACATAGTATTCGAGGATTTGACCACCATTTTCCTTTATGTCTTTCTTTTATGTTTGAACTGTTGTATGGGTTGTGTCCCAAGATTTATCATGTTTTAGATGGTTGGAGACAAGTGTATTAGATTTCAGCTCATTTTATATAGACTTTGATATTGTTGAAAATGTTTTAAATTCCCGCTCATTTCTATTTTATTATGTTATGATATGCAAAGTTGGCTTGTATGAGGCCTCTCGGGGTCTTGTGCGCCTTGTTACATCTATGGGGTACCCCTGGATCATGACAAAAAGTAAAGCGGAAATCTCAACACTTGTTTGATTAGCCATCTAGTACATAAGAATGAAATTGGGCCTAGCCTATACATCATGTCCAACACTGAAAGTAAGAAAGAAGACCTAAAACAATGAAAATCCATCATCGAAGCATGAGGTCTCACGAAAGCTGGAAATCTCTCAAATCAACCTCTAGCCAAGAACTTGAGAACCTAGATTTTCGAACCCTACATTTTGGGGAAATGTAGGCAAGAGTATGTTTTAGTACAAAATATGTACCAATTATGATAGCCATGCATATAATAATTTATATCATGCTAAAATAGGACATTTTCAAGAACACGCAATGATCATGTTAAATTATGAAACTTGAGAGGTAGGAGCATAAGTCATAAAATCACGACCCAAGGGTACCCCCTAGACGTAACATCACGTACTTGACCCCAAAAGGGTCTCATACAAGCCCTTAGCATATCATGATATAAAGTATTAGAACAATAACAGTAAAAACACATTTAAGTCCAAAAGTCTTTATAAAGGAAAGCAAAAGTCTAGACTTGTCTCAATTAGCCAACTATTGCAATAGTTAAAAAGAAAAGGGCCATAGCCCATACAACATAGTCTAAAAGTGAAATACTAGAAATGAAACTCAAAGTAGATCTCTCGTCCTCGAATCATGAGGACTCACCACAAGCAAGGAAAATAGTCGAATCCAAGCTTGAACCAAATGAAGACCGCCTTAAGAACCGGACCCTACACTCTGTGAAAATTTAAAAGAAATATGGGTTACTACAAAAATGCACCAAGTATGATAGACATGCATAAAAATCATGAAAATATGAAAAAAGGTACATTTTATTTGAATGCCTGCCATTTGTAAGTTAAAACATCATTTAGAAGATAATGGAAAAACATAAGTCATAAGCATGTTCATTACATATATACTCACATCATAAGGGAACCACACCACTTGTACCCTCAAAGCATACTTGTGAAATGCATGGACAAGATCCCATAATACTACCCAAGCTAAGTAAAGATTATTGAGTAACCATCATTCATAATTCATGTTCTTGTTCATATTTTTGTCATGGTGGGAATATGCCTTAACCTACATAGACCATGTGAGCTTAACATGGAATCTGGTGTTGCCCACACTGAAAAGGGTTGTCCTACTTGCCTAAGGTAAGACCATGACTTGTTAGCTTTTAGGTGGATCCACTAGCTAAATACCTATGATGGCACATAGTTAAGGGATAAAGAGATTGTTACTAGAAACCCCAACCTTGCTTAATTGGGGACCTCCATCTCATGAGATCGCTTTTAGAAACCCGGCCTTACTTAACAGGAGAGCCTCTATCCTATATTCAATATCCACTCGATGCTAAGCATTACTTCCCGCAATTACATGTTCAGTATTGATTTGACTTCATACGTATGGAAGAATGCCTTGACACTCGATCCAACACAATTCATAAAATAGCTCATAGATTCAATAGGTGAGAATAGCCTTTCAACCTTAGAATCATCATATTGTGAGAAAACCTTTCACATCATGTTCATTATGTGTTTATGAAAATGACCTTTCAATCATCACAACAATTAGATTATAATCATGTTCATAAAGCATATACAATGAGTCCACAATCATGTCTAATTCTCATGTTTTACCACTCTTGGGTCAAGGATCACATTCCATTCAACACATATATAATTACTACATTATAAATGGATCATAACATGATTCAATTAACTAAATAACTACAAGAAAAATCTCATAGTATTCTTCCTTAATCAATTCACCCACATCACAAGGACACAAATTGGGAATATGGAGGTTTCATGGATTCTTGGGAGATTTCATCATAAAAATATAATAAATCATAAATTCAATCATAATAACAAGTAATTAAACCAATAGAAATGTTTTAAAAAGGAATCCATGTCTTGGAGTAAACCCTAACTTTTGGGGAAATTACTATCTTTGAAATTGAGTTTAGAGGGACTTCATGGATGAAAATTAACCATGAATAAAGGACTATCATATCTTAGTTATGATTCCCCAAATAAATTGAGGGAAAACGCCTTGATTCTTCAAGCCCTAGCTTCACTTCTTTCTTCTTCTTCCTTGGAGTTCTAGAGAGAGAAATTTTGGGAGGGGAGATGAACTTTTGGAAATATTTGGGTGTTTGGAAATTATGACTTAACTTGGGTGAATTTGACTTTAAAAACAACTTATATAGTGCCCTTAAACTTACCCAAAATAACTCCACTTCAATGGGACTTAAACATGAAGTAACCAAAATGCCACTCACTTTAAGTGAGCTGCCAGGGACCAGGTGAGGCTCCACGAGCCGTGGTTACGACCACGAGTTGTGGTCCCATCCGTGGTCTTGAGGCAGTGGCATGGCAACTCTTGCCTTTACCTCACACGCCCAAAACAACTTCACAAAGGGCTCCACGAGCCTTGGTTAAGAGCACGAGTCATGGTCCCTCTTGTGGACCTGAGGAAGTAGCTTGGAATACAAGTTCCCTTGGCTCACAAGCCCAAGGCATCTTCACGAGGAGCTCCACTATCCGTGGTCCCTCTCGTGTACCTTGAGGCAGTGGCTAGCCAAACCACCCTCCATAGCCATAACACTAAGGCAAGTTAAAGACCACTCCCACGAGCCGTGTAGTGTTCACTAGCCCTAAAGTGGCTCGTGTGGAGGGATCACTTTTGAGGCAGCCTAAGGAGGCTACTGCCTCCACCTCCACAAGTTGCACCATGACTCGTGGTGTTCACTATGGGTCGTGAGGATCCTCGTGGTATTGGTGGGTAGTGCCTTGGCCAAAATGGGCAGCCTTGGCCCCTTACCTTGGCCCTTGCCCATTTTCCTTGACCCTTGACCTTCTCTTTTGATGTTAACCTTCACGTTTAGCTCTAGTTTTATCCTTCTAATTTCCTGGGTATTACAATATCTCCCCCTTGGGAATATTCATCCTCGAATGATGATCTAGAAACCTTACGAATGTAAAGACTCAAGACTAGCAGCCCATCATGCATGCAATATCAAAATAATGCACAATTCAAAAGAGGAAACTTCAACTCCATCTAAACATAGTCAATGTAACACAAGGAAGTACGAACTACATCTAAATACCCATTATGCATAAAAATCAATATTGCACATAGTCATAGGAGGAACTACCTTCTCCAACTAAAAGCATGCTGAACACAATATCATGGAGCCAATATGAAATTGCTCTCAAAAGCATACCAAAACATGTTGTTTATTAACTCATCTCATGAAGTCAAATAGGCAACTCATACTAAATGCACAACAACATGAGGAACATATATCATGAAAACTCATTCTCTTACTAAACATGGATTTTCTCAAGAACGTGCATAGCATAAGTATATCATGGAAAAACACATACACTCACATGACTTCCAAAACACTAAAACTCAAGAGGAACTACTTACCTCAAGCTTGAATAGGAGAGAAAGGAAAAAGATTAGGGTATCACGACTTCATATCGGCCTCGGCCTTCTAAGTAGCACCCTCTACTAAGTGATTTCTCCACAATACTTTTATGATGGCAACTTCCTTGTTTCTAAACATCTTGACTTGTCGGTCTAGAATCTCAACTGGCATCTCTTCCTAAACAAGATTCTCCTTAATCTCTAAACCTTCTAAGGGAAATATGGTTGATCGATCGCCAATACATTTCTTAAACATTGAGACATGGAACACCGAGTGCACCAACGCCAACTCATTTGGCAAGTCTAACTCATATGCAACTTTGCCCACATGTCTCAAAATCTCATAAAGACAAACAAACCAAGGACTAAGTTTCCCATTTAGGCCAACCTCATAATACCCTTCATGGGTGAAATCTTTAAATAGACCCAATCATGCACCTCGAATTCAAGGTCTCTCTTTCTAACATTGGTATAGGACTTTTGCCTACTTTGGTTTGTCCTTAACCCTTCTCTAATAACCCGAATCTTCTTAATGACCTCGTACACCACTTTCGGGCCTAGGAGAGAAACTTCTCCCACTTTGAACCACCCTACAGGAAACTTGCGTCTCCTACCATAGAGAGCCTCAAAGGGAGCTATGTCGATACTCGAATTATAACTGTTATTATAAGCAAACGCAACTAACGGCATATGGTCATCCCAATTGCCTTTGAAATATATTACACATACTCTTAGTATGTCCTCTAGAGTCTGAATGGTGCACTCTGCTTGACCATCTGTTTGAGGGTGGAAAGCGGTGTTGAGCTTCACCTTGGTACCTTGCCCCTTTTGGAAGGACTTCTAAAACTGTGAAGTAAAGTGGGGACCTCGATCCAAAATGATAGAAAAGGGAACTCCATGTAACGTTACTTTATCTTTCAAATATAAATGAGCATATTCTTCCGCCGAGTAGGACACCTTGACGGGAATCAAATGAGTGGACTTAGTCATTTAGTCCACTATTACCCATATCGAGCCATGTTGTTGCCTAGTACGTGGCACTCCTAAAATAAAATCCATGTTAACATCTTCCCACTTCCAAGTAGGAATGGGAATATTTTGTGATAAGCCTCTCGGCCTTTGGTGTTCAACCTTAACTTGTTTAAAATTTGGACATTTGGCCACAAATTCTGCTTTTTAATCCCATTCCACCAATAGACTTCCCCGTAGGGCATGATACATCTTAGTGGCTCCCGGGTGAATAGAATACCTAAAACTATGATCTTCCTCTATAATTTTGTCTTTAAAACCATCAACATTCGGAACACATAATCGACCTTGATACCTCAACACCCCATCTCCCCCTTGGGAGAAAGTCTCAACGGACTTTTGTAGTACGGCGTCTTTCAACTCAACCAAGATAGGATCAAGGGTTTTTTTGCCTTCACATCCATCACGAAGGACTATTCGGATCCATTATGAATTATGACACCACTCTTGGTGGAATCCACTAGTTGAACACCTAGTTGAGCCAACTCTTTCTTATCATCATATACATGTGCCACACTACCCATGGACAATCTACTAAGTGCATCCGCTACAACATTAGCTTTGCCGATATGATAAAGGACACTCATGTCATAACCTTTCAAAAGTTCTAACCAGCTTCTTTGTCGGAGATTCATGTCTGTTTGACTAAACACATATTGAAGGCTTTTGTGATCAGTGAAAACATCCACATGGACCCTATACAAGTAATGTCTCCATATTTTCAAGGCAAATCTACCGTCGCTAGTTTAAGATCATGGGTCAGATAATTTTTCTCATGGACTCTAAGTTGCCTTGAAGCATAGGCAATAAATTTACCATTTTGCATGAGGACAAATCCTAACCCTACTCTAGATGCATCACAATGAATGACAAAACCATCCATATCTTCGGTATAGTTAATATCTGAGCGGAAGTTAGTTTATCTTTCAATTCTTGGAAACTTTTCTCACAAGCTTCCAACAACACAAATTTAGCCTTCTTCTGAATCAAGGCTGTCAATGGAAAAACAAATAAGGAAAACCCCTTAGGATCTACCTCAATACTGTCACTTGACACAATATGACCAAGGAAAGCCACTGACCTCAACCAAAATATACACATGCTAAATATTTGCAAAATTTTTTTGATCCTTAAGAACTTGCAATACAATTCTCAAATGGTCCACATGTTCATTCTCACTCCTCAAGTAGATCAAGATATCATCGATGAACACAATCACAAACATGTCTAGGTATGTCCTAAAATCTCTATTCATCAAATCCATAAATGTCGTCGGGGTATTAGTCAACCCAAATGACATAACCACAAATTCATAGTGACCATACCGAGTCCTAAATGTCGCCTTGTGAATATCAACCCCTCTCACCCTCAATTTATGATAACCCAAATGAAGGTCAATTTTGGAGAAATAGTTAGCCCCTTGAAGTTGATCAAAAAAGTCATCGATCCTCAAAAGGGGATATTTATTCTTAATGGTCACTTTGTTCAATTGACGATAATCAATGCACATTCTAAGAGACCCATCCTTCTTTTTAACAAACAATACTGGAGCACCCCATGGAGAGATACTTGGTCGGATATAACTCTTATCTAGTAAATCCCTTAGTTGCTCTTTCAACTCTTTCAACTCGGCCTATAAGGAGGAATAGAGATAGAGGTGCGTATCCAGTAAAAGATTAATAACAAAATCTATTTCCCTCTCGGGAGGAATACCGGTCAAGTCATCGGGAAAAACTTCCTGAAATTCATTCACTACCGAAACCGACTCTAGAGAAGGGGTTTCAGACTTAACATTCATAACCCTAACAAGGTGGTAAATACACCTTTTGGAGATCATTTTCCTAGCTTTAAGACAAGAAACAAATTGACCTCTAGGGATATAATTTCCCTCCCCCCCGTTCCACTCTAAAATAGGTTCATTTGGAAATTGGAATTTGACCACCCGAGTCCTACAATCTATAGAGGCATAACATGCACGTAACCAATCCATACCCAAAATCAGATCAAAGTCTAACTTGTCTAACTCTACCAAATCCACCAAGTTAACTTTATGGGACAAGCAAATAGGACAATTTCTATAAACTTTCCTAGCAACCACCGAGTCACCAACTGGGGTAGAGACCGAAAAAAGTTCTACTAAAACTTCAGGGAGTATTTCAAACTTCATGGCCACAACAAAGGACAAAGTAGCACCGGGGTCTAAAAATGCATATACATCAATAGAGAAAACTTTTAGCATACCGGTCACCACATTTGGGGAGCTCTCTTGGTCTTCTCGGGATCGAAGAGCATAAAAGCAACTTTGCTTTTGGGTATTGGAGTTTGGACCGCTTGGAGGAGCTTTCTTGTCCTCTTTTCTCTTACCCGAATGTGTTGGACAATTTCTATATTGATGACCACTCTTTCCATAATTATAACACACATCCGTACCGGCTAGACACTTGGCATCATGTTTCTTAACTTATTTAATACAAGAAGGCCTAGTCATAGAAGAGCCCCCACTATTGCCTCATTAAGGTTTAGGATTAGGTACCCTATCCTTGTTTACCATTGGGGAAGCTCTAGAAGAAACTTGGTTGGAAAACCTTTGTTTAAACCTTTGTCGCCCTTTCCCATCGGACCTAGCATTGGAAAAGTTCCCATCACCGGTTGTAGCTCTTTTAAATTTCCTATTCATTTTATTGAGTTTTGACTCCTTAATTTGTTCGGCATGCACCATGAGACATGAAATATTCATACTTGGGATAAGCATTATCGAACGACATTCATTGACTACCATGTCGGACACTTTCATCGAAAATTTATTCATCTTAGCTTTCACATCCACCACTATGGTTAGATCATATTTGGATAGTTGGGTGAACTTTAGAGCATACTATTTTACACTCATTCCCCTTTGTCAAAGGTTTATGAACGCTTGCCTCTTTAGTTCCCTCAACTCTAGGGGAAATAATTTATCAAGAAACTCCGATTTAAAAAATTTCCATCCTATCGGGCCCGATCATATGGGTCTCTTACCCTTCAACTGATCATACCAAACTCTATCAACATCCTTTAGTTGGTAGGCAGCTAGCTCTGCCTTTTCCTCCAAAGATACCCTCGTAAGATCAAGCACTTTGTAAACCTTGTCGATAAACCTTTTGTCACACCCCGAGACTACCCCCGAGACGCGGACACGGGACCTAGGACCACAAGTGATCCCAAGCTAACCCTGCTGGCATGATCATAAGCATACTAAAGATAATAAACTGATGCGAAAGCTAATCATAAAGTAAATTTGAAATGATGGGGAATACCCATATACTAAAACTGAATATATCAATTCTAAGAGTTTAATACAAATGAAATATCAAACTTGAAATACTAAGCTGAATCTAACTATGTCTGAAATAAGCCTCTAAACTTACTTGAAATGTTGGGACATGCCCCACCTAGATCTAGTAAAATCAAAACTAAAAGACTAAAAATATCGAAAAGAAACTCATGACTATAGTCCTCGGAGAATGAGGACTCACCACTGATCCTGCTAAACTGGAGATCGGGAACCAATCTAAGCATGATCTGGATGCTGAGAACCTGAACCTATATCACGAGAAGATGTAGCGCACGTATGCGTCAGTACTTGAATGGTACTGAGCATGCATGATAGAGTAAAGCTGAAATAACATATAACTGAACAAAACAAATAAGCAATGACATAATCTAAACATGATATAGATACTGAATCTGAGATAACTGAATGCAGTGACCAATTTATAACATGCTGAAACTTAATACTGGATATACTGATATATGGTCGATGCAATAGGATCTGACTGAACTAAGGCATGTATAACTGAATAACTGAAATATTTGAGGCATGTATAACTAAATAACTAAAATATCTGACCTAGTATGTGTAATTCAGGAACTAAAGAAATACATAGCTAAGGTTCTGGAATTCATGCAATAAACTGAATATTAACATACTAATTTGATTTTGATCATTATAACAGCTAAGAACCCAATAATTCTAACATTCAAGAAACCCTAGGCCTACTCATAATAAGGGAATCAAGAAACTGACTGAAAACTAGGGACCTAATGGGTGAAAGGAACCCATTACTGAAATCCCACATACCTGGTGACGAATTCCACAGAGAAATCCTTTGATTTCTAGGTTGGAACTGATGGAACCTTGCTGCGTTCTTGAACTAGGGTTCTTAACTTCTCTTCTCCTCTTAGCGTTCTAATTTTCTAAGTTTTGACTAAGGTAAGTTCTAGTTATGTTTCTAGGCTTAAACTGACTAAAACCTCATAATTTCAGGTCTAAATGACGTAGATTAGGGGTCCAACAAAATAGGAAAAGACCAAAAGACCTCTGAATTAACTGTTGTTGGAGTGATTGACGGATGGGACCTACGAGCCGTCGTTCAATCTACGGTCTTTAGATTGGAGTCGTCGGTCGAGTCTATCTCTGTTCACTAAAATGAGCATAACTTTTTACTCAAAGGTTAGATTTTAGCAAACTCAGTGGCTTTGGAAAGCGGATTCAATTATCTATCATATCATAGGTCATGGGATACCTAATTCATTTTGTGCTAAGAGATATGACCATTTGAAGTTGACCCAAAATTATAATTTTAATCTAACTGGCTGCTGACCCTCACCTACGGTCAGACCTACGGACTGTAGATCGAACAATGGTCCATGCTGGTCAACCATAGTTCGTGTCAGAGGCTAGGTAAAGGAGTCTTGATCCACGGACGCAGACCTCGGACCGTGGTCTGATCTAAGAACTGTGGGTCAAGACTTAGATTATTTTCTGAGCTTGGTTTTGAGAGGGGTTGCAGTGGTGAACCACGGACCACCAACACGGGTCGTGGTCTAACCTACGGACTGTGGATGGCAACCATCGGTTGCACCTATAACTTTTCAAAATCTACACTTTTTGGTATGTTTCAGATACGGGGTGATACACCTTTAGGGATCCTCTTCTACTTTGAAGCCATGAAATTTGGGAGGGTTTGTCCTAGCAAAATTTCTAACCCTTGAAGCAGTTGAATTCACATTAGGATTCACTGGAGCTACACTTCTCTAGTGGCTCGAGTTGTCATGGCTTAGGCCTTAGTTGTCACGGCTTGAGCTTGAGCTTGAACTGTCATGGCTTGGGTCGACATTTGGATAGTGGACCTAAACTCCGTCTGGTTCATATTCTAAACCACGAGATCAATTAGATCTTGGTTAACTTGAGGAGCTTGATTACCTTGAAGAGCTTCCTCATTCTCATTGCCACCTCTATTCTTCTATCGTTAGCCCTTCGTGTATTCATATCTGAAGACACAAAAGAAGGGTTAGGAGAGTTAAACTATAAGGCTTGACTCAAGAGTAATGAAAGAAGTGAAATTTCCTAAACATCTTATAGCCTCTCATTCATAAGTATGGCGCGCTTCACACTAATGAACAACACTCTACTAGACGTGTCTTATGAGACATCATCCTAGAATGATTCTGAACCTCGTGCTCTGATTACTAAGTTTGTCACGACCCAAGGGTACCCCCTAGACATAACATGACGTACTTGACCCCGAAGGGCTCTCATACGAGCCCACAACATATCTTGACAAAAAGTATTAGAACAAAAGTAAAAACACATTCAACTCCAAAAGTCTTTATAAAGGAAAGCGGAAGTCTAGACTTATCTCAATTAACCAACTATTACAATAGTTCAAATGAAAAGGGACATAGCCTATACAACATAGTCTGAAAGTGAAATAGTAGAAATGAAACTCAAAGTACATCTCTCGTCCTCTAATCATGAGGACTCACCACAAGCAAGGAGAATAGTCGAATCCAAGCTTTATTTAAATAAAAATCGCTTTAAAACCCAGACCCTACAATTTGTGAAAATGTAGAATAAATATGGTTTAGTAAAAAAATGCACTAAGTTTGATACCCATGCATAAAAATCATAAAAACATGCAAAAACGGACATTTTAGTTGAATGCATGTCATTTGTAAGTTAAAACATCATTTAGAAGATAATGGAAGAGCATAAGTCGTAAGCATGTTCATTACATAAATACTCACATCATAAGAGAACCATACCCCTTGTACCCTCAAAGCATACTTGTGCAATGTGATGTTTGCCTAATCAAGACATAACTTCCAATGCAAGTGTCTACGATCGTACAGTTGTAACGTAACCCAACCAAGGGTTGGGGTCGAGTCCCAAGGGAGTGGGCTTCAGAATTAATGGAAAAATAAAATTTATTTCTAATTAGTCATAGCTAGAAACATTTTCAAATATAAACATATTAAATCTAAGAGGTGATGCAAGCGTCAATTATCAATGGCGGTTTGTCACAAGTAAACAAAAACAACAAAAATGCAAATAGTACTAATCAAGGAGACGGGATTCTTGGGATGTGATAGGAATGCGGGTTATTTGGTACATGCTTTTGATAGTAAATCTATTGTATATTTGTGACTAGGCTAGACTATAGTGGGGGTAAATTCTTTATCGAGCAACTTACCCCGAATCAAATGGGTTCCTCTCGGACACCCACTTGCGGCATGAAGAACAGCTTTCGCCTTAGCCCACTCACTCTCTCGAGCTGAGTGTATAGGAAAAGGACAAGGGTTCACTCTCTCAAGCTGAACCTTATGTCGACCCACTACCACCGGCCATCAATTTAGTAGTCTTAGTTTTACGACCTCTCTTTCGAGCAAGACGAAAACACAAAGGTGAAATCGTATTTGCAACTACAATTTCATTAAGTTCCACCACAACTACTAAACGAAATCACCTCTAAACAACAAATAAATCATCAACAAGAGAGACCCAACAGATAATCTAACCCATATTCACAAAATCACACCCCAAGAATTGAGGTTTTAGCTAGACATGTAAAAGAGATAGAAATTTATACCAATATGAGTTTGCATTCAAATGGGTATGAAGATTTAAGTCTCAAAACAAGCCAAGAGTGAAGAATCCACAAGACCCAAGTCCAAAATCTCGGAGTTGAAACCTTTTTGTATCTTCAAGTTCTTCAAAACCCTCTACAAACTTAGAACTCAAAAGTCTATGTTAAAAATTCTATATTAAAAATCTGATATTAAGTACAACTCTCAACGAGTATTTATAGTTTTCAAAAATATGTGCTGCAACGGATCATTCGGCGCCGTTAGTCGAGATCGCCGATCAACTCAGCGATCCACCCTTCGATAGGTTTCATCGTCGTCTTCCTCTATCCTTAAGCATCGTCGTGTTTTAGATCATTGGCCGACATAGTACTGCTTCGCGAAACTGCTCGGTGACACGCCAAATGTTCCTTTTCACTGCCGAATTGATCCTTTCCTTCAAGGTTCAGCACACTGGAAAAAAGGCGAGGATAAGACCTTTTGGCGATACGCCGTACAGGTTCGGCGATTCTTAGATCTTCATTTCTTCGTTCTTTCAGCTGCCTTTGTTCCTTTTTGCTAAATAATGTCCATGCTTTCCCTTAAACTCCAAATACATGAAACTTAAAGGTTTTCATCAAATATTGACACAAAATATGCATTTGAGGACACTAATTCTATAAAAATATAGCCCTAAATGATTCCAATTTGTGGACTCATCAACACCCCTAACTTAATCTTTTGCTTGTCCTCAAGCAAACTCAAGCTCAGCCATTCAAAAAGGAGGTCTTGAACAGGGGTACAATAGACTCAATCATGAATACACACAACAAGACTCAAATTACTTATACAAAGATCAAAAGTGCACTCAGAGATTCAAGTTGTGACTGACCAATATCAAAGAATCTCACGCTCACAATACTTGCTTAAAATACAAGTTCAAGCTCAACCAAAGTGTTCAAATGCCCTCACACAAGGAATGATTCCAATTTCACACACAAAGGTTTAATCATTTAAAGTTACGGAATCAAATGCAATGCTCACTCTCACAAGGAAGAACACAATGCATGCTTTCACCCATAGGTTTGCTCGTATTTTCCGATCAACATTTGTTTCCACTAACTCAAGATCAAAAATGTTTTTTCAAGGCTTGTAATGGGGTTGAGTGCAAAGGTATGGTCATTTAGGCTCAGTGACTTTCATCCTCATGAAATGTGGTGGTCACAACACTTTCTTTCTTTTTCCTTCATCATTCTCTTTAGTGTTCATAAGTCATCCTATTATTCACTTTCCATGGATTGTTTGGGAACCCCATTTCTTTTGTACTTTATTCCACAAATTTTATTTTATTTTATTTTATTTTTTTATGAAGGGGTTCCATTTTTCTCAAAACCATGGGTAGGAGGAACGTTCTTGCACTTCTTGATTTACCTTTCATTTCACCACATCCCCAACTTAGGCTTTTGGCCAAAGTTGGCTATTCAAACTAACCACAACTTCATGAGGATTATGGGTAATGGATAAAGAAAGATTATGATTTCATCAAGTGTCTTCCAAAGAAAGGTAAGGCTCAAGGGGTGTTCAAGAGAGGTTCACACACTCACAACTTTGGTCACAAAAGAGTATTTGTCAAATTGGGTCACACTCTTTAAAGTTGCCTAATATCATATCAAGAGATAGCCTTACTTAGGCGATCGGACAAACGGGCAAATTGTAGGATCTATCATGCATTGTTCAAAGTAAGCTCACCACACTAGGCATTGACACCACAGTCAAACAAGACTTCACACTTTCGCTAGTGTGCAATGATCATCACAAGAGACACAATTCGATACTAGGCTAGTCATAACGAGATGCAAAGAGTTCACATATTGTCCATTCTACTTCATTTTGCCTCATCGTAGCGGCACATTCATGTTCGTTTGATCATGAGCACTATTCAAATCATTGGTATTGATCGGAACTGACACTTTAATTTTGCAAAAGAATAGCCATATTCAACACAACAGTGGTGGCAAAGTGCTCCCCCAGATCTCCGGATCTGATTGTTGTAGGCTCAATGTCAACACTGGTAGTTGGCGCTCGGACTTGCATCACGAAAATAACATGCAGAGTGTTATATGAGTACCAAAAAAACATTTACCTAGTAGGCCTCATAGGCCGACTGGGCAAGAAAAGAAAAAGTATTATATAATGCGAGAATCTTAAAGACTACTAGAAACAGGAACGTGAAATCTAAAAGGTATGCACACAAGTGTACTAACATGCAAACAAAAGGAGAATAACTAATTAAATCTGATCGGGATCCTATAAAACCGACGGGTACACTCATACGTGAGCTAAAAGTAAAACCCGAGTCGACTCCCATAAGTTTGCCAGGCACAAGTAAGAGTTAAGAATGGAATAAGAGGATCCGACAAAGTTTCCAAGATTTCCACAACTTTCCACAAACTCGAACCAAACCTATCCATATGCCTAAACCTCATCCTGAACTTATAGGGGTTGATGAATTGAACTGAATTGAAGATGGAGGATCAAGGACTTGAACCGAGATTTTGAGTAACAGAGCACTTGAACCAAGGCTAAGGATAATCTTGGACTTAAACCACGTATAAATATGACCAAGGACTTGAACGGAGGTTAGAGTAGTTCTGGACTTCAACTAAGCTGTAAGGAGCAGTGGACTTGAACGACGGCTGCAAATGGCGGTGGACTTGAACTACGAAGGAAGAAAGCCAGGACTTGAACCAAGCCTATAATACCAAGGCGAGGACTTTAACCATGCCTGGTGGAGTGAATTGGGGGACTTTAACAACAAATAAATATGAATCGGCTCAAAATAGGATCAGCAGCCAACCGAACATCAAGGGGAGTGCCATCAATAAATCACTCCAGCTCGAACCATATCAACCAAAATTGACGAGTAGCTTCCATAACAAGAATCATAGACACTGGAATTGATGATAATAGGGGATTTATTGACATATGGATCTAAGAGTGGTTTTACTGCCTAGCTAAGGCCCAAACTATCAGGCACATGTCTGCTACAGTAGTCTACATTGAGCTAAGTCATTCAAAAAGATGTCGAGGAGATTACATGGCCTAACGACTCAAAAAAATGCAAGTCTATGGCAATAACTAGCCTAAGCCTAGACTTAGGAAAAAAAGCTCCAACAATATTCACATATCACAAATAAGGCACACCATAAGGTGAGGATGATAGACACATACAATAAACATGATTCAACTGCTAGGAAAACCTGAAAAGTAGCCTAAGACATGGATTCAAGGAATTTAACATAATTAACCACCAATTCAACCCCAAATTCATACAAATCAACATATAATTACTTAATCATGATGAGTCTTAGGAGAGGGAAGTCGTAACCTACATGTAGCACGACTGCGCTCCAAATCACATTGCCAAAGAATTTTCCTTTCGTATGACCTTGGAACATTGCGACCTATCAAAAATAGAATCACAACTTCAGTACGGTCATTTTGACACCAAAATTTCATTTTTCAAAGCCAGACCCAAAATCGGATCTAAAATAAAATTCTGGGACCCACATCAGGAATCCCAAAATTGACTCTGTGAAAAGGTTCATTTTACCTGCCCGAACTTGTGTCCCAAAATGGAACACAATTTGGGGCTCGAAAAAGCCCGAAATCAGCCATTGTATTTAAATTACCATTAAAGCTTAAGAAAGAGAGAGGACAACAACTAAAACACGCAAATTACCTCAAACGGAGGTCCGCCTGATAGTCCTCGAGCACTTCATCGCATATCCATGATAATTTTGAGCAACCCAGCTTTTGAATAACCTAAAATTGAGCTAAAATGAGAGACAAGTTGCGTTTAGATAATGAGGGTTGAATGCTGATTTTAGGCTTTAGATATTAGCATATATAATCGCTAAAAGGACCTCTGGTCGTTATAAAGACAATTCTAGTCACTAAAAGTCTGCACCAAATATCAGTTTTTTTCTAAATTTTTCCACTTCTCTAAACACAAAAAAAATTTGAAATTCGGACTCAATGGAATTTTTAGATTTCCATAAAAAGATTGCAATGAATGAAATACCCCTCGGGACCCATGAGGCCTAAAACTCAACTTTTCACCAAAACATCCAAAAATAAAAAAGAAGATCTCAAGACCCAAACGAAAGGTCCAACTAGACAAAGTTCAACATTCCGAAGCTAATCGGGCTTATAGAATTCTAATATGACAACTAATTCTCTGAATGTTGACCAAAGTCAACTCTAGTCCTTTAAGCTTTCCAACGTCTCCTCTAAGGGCTCAATCTCATACCAAAATCCTTATGACCCGAACTAAAGGTCCTTCTACACCAAACTCGTCGTTCCAAAGCTAAACACGCTGATAGAATTTCAATTTGAGCACATTTACCAAGAATATTGACCAAGGTCAAACGTAGGTCAAAGCTTTAAAGCTAAAATGCCTAATGGCATAAACTCTCACCAAAAGCCTTGGGATTTGAGCCAACTAGGCCACTAGCCTAAAATGACCATTCTAGAGCAGTTGGAACCATCGCAATTCTATTCTGAGGTTATTTACCTGACATTTTGACTAAAGTCAATTATTAAAGTTTCAAAAGCTCCAAAACAATGGAACGGGCATAAAACCCAAACGAACGACCAGGCGATTGAACAATTGGTACCAGCACGTCATAAATGACTTTGGGTTGCTATAAGAATGCTTAAAAGACAAAAATAAGGCATTATGGCAAAATAACCTGGAGCGTCATTACAAGATAGACGATAATTCTCATTGCCTTTCAAACTAGTTACATTGTCTTAGGCGGTTATTTCCTATTTTATCCAATTAAGGAATATATATTTATTTATATATATTGAAATTAATTAACGATATTACTCTTTACTTATAACTCCTATGTATACTTTTTGAAACTTGATGTATAACTTCCCTCGTATTAGTCCATCCCTGTTAAAAAACTTCCTTGATCTCAATGAAGAAAAGAAGGAAATTTCACTAATAGGGCACGATAATCTTCCAAAGTAGCTTGTTCTAGAGGTAACTAGGCCCATTAAACCTTAACCTGAGTGATAGCCTTATTGCTATTTTGAACCATTCTACCTTAACCTGTGTAATAGCCTTGTTACGCTTTCGAACCACTCTTATATCCACAATCTTAACTAGTTGAGGGCAGTAGGAACTAGATATATCAAGGATTGGTCAAGAAGATATCTCAATTGGCAAAATGATGATACGTCTTTCACTAAGAAAAGATGAAATGTAGGATAGGGTAACAATAGTTTTGGGACTGAGAGATTGTATGCGACCATACCTATCTTTCGAATACTTGATACGATTCACAGTATTTAGCTGAGAATTTCGTAAAATAAGTTCCTGAAGTAATTTATTTGTATGGTTGTATTTTAAGGTACACCAAATCCCCAAAGCTATATTGTCTATCAAACTTGTGTCTATGGAATTGATTAGTCATTCTTTATTAAGCCCTTTACAAGTGATACATCAATTATCATTGCTTAAACTTCTTTGTAAGAAATGTCATTTGTACTTCCTCATTTGTTGAATCTCCAGAAAAATATGAAAAATGTAAGGGAGGTGGTTGGCCAAATAATGCTTCATAAGAAGTTTGATGTACACAAGAGTGAAATGTGGTATTATACCACCATTCAACACCTGTTAAATAGGTAGATCATTTCTTCTGAGAATTTGAGCATAAACATTTAAGATTAGTCTCCAAGCATTTGATAACATCTTATGTTTGACCATAGATTTCTGGGTGGTATGTATTGGAAGTGTTGAGAGTCACACCTAACATTGCAAACAATATTTGCCAAACCTTGCTTTTAAACACAAGATCTCTGTCACTCACAATGTCTTCGGGCATTCAACACAGTACGTATAAAAATGGGCAACATTATAATCTGAGTAAGGATTAGCTAGGCACACGAAAGGGGCATAATGTATAAGTCTCTCCACTACCAACCATATCACTATTTTCCTCTTGAACATTGGACGTTTGTCTATAAAATTCATACTAAAGTTGCTCCATGTTGTTGAAGGAAAACTTAATGGCCGTAGAAGTCTGGGTAGGAAGCATTGTTATATTAATATTTCTTTGACATATATCACATGCCTTGACATAATCATGCACATCATTTCTTAACCCCTTCTAGTAAAGCAATGCAACTAACTTAATATAGGTGTTCTCAATACAAGAATGTCCCCCACTATAGTGATATGTCAAAATTGAATGATATTGGTCATTAGTTGAGGATCTGCTCTGATGACCAACTTCCCATGTCTCCTTCATGTAAGAATGTATACCTTGGATATTATTTAGTTTCTTTATCCAAGTGTTGTGTTATTATACTAAGTTCAGGATTTGAAATCCAACTCTGCTTAATCGTTTTTAGAAGGTCAGTTTTCACAAAAGAAAGAGTAAGAGTTGCTAGCTCCACTAGTGGTAACCTAGAAAGAGCATCGATCGGTGTTTTTTCTTTCCCTTTTTCTACTATGTAATAAAGTTAAATTGCATTAGTTTAACTATCCATTTCATTTGTGATTCAATATGAAGATTTCGCTCCAATAAGAACTTGAGAGCCTTCTTGTTTGTCTTGCTAAAAACTGACCAATCGTTTGTATTTATTAAAAAAAAAATTATGTTAATTTGTAACTGTTTCTTAATATTTCATTTATTTCATTCTTCATAGTTCTCAAAAAAAGTGACATTTTTATATTTAAAAATAATTTATTTTTTAATTTCTTACTATATTAAGAATAAAAAGGTTTTTGCTTTAAAATATCATACTATGCTTAAAATTACAAAGCTTCAAAAGATTCATTTCATAAACATTGTGCCATGTAAAATAAATCAATGGAGTATATATATTTTCTATAAATATATTTTCCATTCAATGATAATAAATACTATTAGCCATGATTTAAAAAATTATGATAAATTAATTAAAAAATGAATGGTTCTATATGTATAAGAAATTGATGTAAAATATCGTGGGCCTGAAATATCATAGGAAAAATAGGTGAGTTCTAAATTTTTCATGCCCCCCACCCTTTTTATTTTAATTATTATCTTTTTTTCTACCAAAACCCTATATTATAAGAAATTATTTTCTCTCTTCTTGGCTTCACCCTAAAGTGTCGCAAATTGATTAACGTTTCAAGAACACCTCATCCAATACTAGGTGTTCAATGATCGTAAATCCATATAAAACCCAACTAAATAAGTTGGGGTCATTCCCACTGGGAGCGGTACGTGTTTCAAATTCGATTGGGAAGTATAAATGTGGTCAAATCAGTTATAGGAATAGAAATTAGCGAATAAAGACACCATTCAAATTAAGGGGTGACACGAACGTCAAATGGGGGTTTTGGTTTTGATTAACAACTACAAACAGTCACAAACAATACGAATTAACAATATAGAGACGGTTTCTTGGGATGTGATCCATTATAGGAAATTATAGGTATATGGGTAATTACAACTATTCGTAAATAGCTAGATATTAGTGAGTAGGCTAGACTATAAGGGGGGTAATTTTCTCTCTAACAATTACCCCGAATCAGGTGATTTCTTCCGAACATCAACAAACATGCAAAATAAGAGCAACCCACACCTTAATCCATTCATTCTCTCGAGCTGAATGTGTGGGATTGGATTGAGGATTCACTCTCTCGAGCTGCACCCTGGAAAACCCAATACCTAGAAACCATTAATCAATAATTTTCATTCTAAGACCTCTCTCTCGAGCAAGCTAAGAACACAAACATAGAACTGCATTCGCAACTACAAATCTTAAATTAAACCACAATTAATGATTACAATAACTTTTAAATAATATTTAAACTAACAGTTAGCAATACCCATAAGCTAAATTTGCTCATAATCACATGATCACACCCCAATAATTGGGGTTTTAGCTAGACATCATAAAAAGGTAAAAACAGTTACCAAATTGTTTATCCATCACTTGGTAAGTGTGATTTCGTCTTTACAATGGTCCAATTTGATGAATCTCACAAACTCACTTCCGAATTCTCAAAAGTGAATTTCTTCAATCCTTCAAAGCTTAGGAAGAACTCTAGAGAAAACAGTCTCCAGATGATAAAAACTCCAAAATAATTTGTTCTAAAGATTATTTGATACTAAACTAAATGTTCAAAAACGTATTTATAGTCGCCGAAAATGTGCTGCAAATGGTCAATCAGTGAAGTAAGTCAGGCTCGCCGAACCACTCGGTGAGCCGCCCTTTGGTCTATTCCATCGCCTTTCGCCTTTTCCTTTAGCATCCTTGGGTCCTCTAACCTTGGGTGATCTATCACTGCTTCACAAAACTGCTCAGCCATTCGCCGACTGCTCCTTTTTTTCGCCGACTTGGTTTCTTCCTTCAGGGCTTGGCACACTGGAACTTTAGGCGGTTAGATAGCCATTTGGCGATTCGCCAAGTGACCTTGGCGATCACCAGGCTTTCCTTTTTCCATTCTTTCAGCATGTTTTGTTCTTTTTTGCATGTTAGTGTCCTTGCTTTGTTCCTCAATCCATGTACCTAAAAATGAAGAATTTGTCATCAGTTTATGGGACAAATCAAGCATTTGAGAACACTAAATCTATCTATGTAAAGCCCCAAATTAGTCCAAATCTAAGACTCATCAATACCCCCAACTTAAACTTTTGCTTGTCCTCAAGTTCAGCAGTTCAAAAAGGATGTCTCAAACAGTGCTACAAAAGACTCAACATGAGTGCTCACAACAAGACTCAACTACTCATGCAATGAATAGTTGTGCACTCACAGATTCAAGTTGTTACTCACCATTACCAACGATGCTCAAGGTCACAACAGTCGCCTCAAATGGAAGTTCAAGCTCAACAAAGGTACTCAATTTCCCTCACAACAAAGATGATTCCATACTCACACATAATTTCTCAACAATTTATAGTTCCAGAATCACATACAACTCTTACACTCACAAAGATGAACACATGTATAACTTCACCCATAGGTTTGCCCTTATTTTCCAATCATCATTCACTTCAGCTCACTCAAGATCAAAAAGGTATTTTCAAGGCTTGTAACATGGTTAGGTGTAAAGGTATGGTCATTTAGGTTCAGTGACTGCTACTCTCATGAAATGCAGTCTGAACATCACTTTCTCTTTCTCTTTAACATTTTAATTATACTCATAATTAACCCCATTATTCAACTTCCAATGAGTTTCCGGACACCCCATTTGTTTTACCACTTTCACAACTTTATATCCAACTTTTTCATTGTTTTTTTTTTCTTTTACTTTATTATTTTCTTCTTCTTTCTCTTTTTTTTTTTTTGCATGGAGAAGTTCCATCTTTTTCATTCACATGGCTCAAAGGGGAAGTTTTTCACACTTCTTGATTTACCTCCTCTTTCACCACACTCCCAACTTAGGTTTTTTCCTAAGTTAGCTATTAAACAAACCATACTTCATGAGAGTTATGGGTGAATGGATAAAGAGGGGTCATGTTTGCTCAAGTTTCTTCCAAGAAAAGGGTAAAGCTCAAAGGGGTTCAAGCAAAGTGCACACATCTCACAAGGTTGGCCACAAAAAGAGGTATAATGTCAAATTATTTCACTCATCAAAATTGTTGCCTAAGATCATTTCCAGAGCTTGCATCACTTAGTCAACGGGACCAATGGGGAAAATTTTAGGTGTCACCACACACAATATTCAAGGTAAGCTTATCACACAACGCATTGGCACTAATATCAAATGATACTCATTCTATCTAGTGTGCAATGTTCATCAGAAGAGACTACATTCGATAACCGGTTGGTCACAACGAGATGCAAAAAGTCCACACATTGTCTATGCAACTTCATTTGGCCTCATCGTAGCCGCACATTGATTTTGTTCGCTTAACAACATTATTCAACTCATCGGTACTAATTATAACCGATACTCAAATTTGAACAAGAACAGCCACATTCAAACACAACAAGAGGTGGCAAAAAAAATCAGATGGGTGAAAAACCATTTTCATTCAAAACAAAGAGCCATAAGTTCAAATATCCACAAGATAAAATCAACGCACAATTTTAAACACAAAAACCCAATATATCTATATATATATATATAAAATGTAATTAAAAGAGGTAGGTATAGAAATACGTCACCCCACCCACAAAAGAAAAGCAGTTTTCCTCAAATGCAACAAAACAAATAAAGTCAATAAAAACAACAGAAAGGAAGGTAAGAATGATCATGTCTGCTTAGTCGTTCCATCTGTCAGGGCATCAATGCCTAGTGTTACACTTAAATATTGGGCATCAATGCCAGGGGTACTAGCAACATTAGCTCTACTAGAGCGTGTGATGGACGTATTTGTCAATGAAATCTACACGGCTCAATGCACCATAGCCTCCTCAACCCCTGTCGGGCCCTTATATGTGGTCTCCTCATGGACACCGACTTGCTCATCTTCAATATCTACCTTGGACTTTGCAGCCACATCCTCAGATCTAACCTCATCTCCAGCGGTAGCCGAAGGCACATCAGAATAAATTGGCATATATGTGTCCAGGTCATCAGGGATCTCTGTGGCACCGTCAATCATCGACATATCTGTGGACTTAAGCTAGTCCACATCATTTATCAGCTTTGGAATCGCAGCCTTTAGGCGTCACCTCACGAGTAGCTCCATGACCTCTCTCACACACCTCTATCCTTGCCGCAAGGGAATCAATGGACTCTCTGAAAGGTGTCACAGCAGCAGTGAGAGCTCTCTCAATCATCCCAAGGAATGTTGCCTCTAGCCTAGATGCACGCATATAAGCTGAATGGGCTAGATTTCCCATCCATAATATTGCAGCCTGGGTGAGAGGAGGTCGAGAGACATCATCACTAGCAACAGACCTACGAGGCAGGGAAGCAGTAGAAGAACTCGGAGTCATAGAAGGGGTAGTACTAGAGATACCTGAAGGCCTAGTGGCCGAAGTAGGCAATACTGCCTCTGCAGGTAAGGTCACAATGTCCAGAGCCGGGGATGAGTCCACCGGGGCTGCCTTTTTCTTCTCAGGCTCATTCTTCAAGTACACACTCTCAATAAGTCGGATGTCGGTAGAGGAGGTGGAAATCACTTCCATGTCCTTCTCCTCATCTCAGGGCACTCGGGCTCGCTTACACAACTCGGTGATCAACACCGAGAATGGGAGCAATGTCTGGTGCTGTCTTGCACTCATAGCCATCTCCTATCTTATGAACATGCCTAAATTTAGCTTCTTCCCATCAATGATGGAACCAAGACATTGTGCCTTCGTGTGGCGGAGGATAGACTCATTTTTGCATTACATTATTGTGCTACTGATGAAGCTGAACCAGTACTGCAGTGCTACATTTAGATATTTCTTCTCTATGGGCACTCTGGCCTCGATCAACCTAGGGGGATCAGATAAAAAAGGGGCCAACAAGCTTTTCATAGTCTCCAAGGATTTTGTCTTGATAATGTATTGGTAGTCATCTGCAATGTCTTTGGTGCACTCCAATACTACATTAATATCATCGTTGTCACATTTCACTTTTCTATCCCGTACGCCCACATAATCAACAAGCTTGAAGGTAGCAACCTTCCTCTTCCCTTGTAGCACCAAATCTCCATATGATGTGTAAAACATCCGAACCCAATTAGGAATGTAAGGGCCACTAGATTTAGTAAGAATCTTGAACTTGTGAGCTTTGAGGGTGCTCCAGATATTTGGGTATCTGTCCACCACACTGTCTGTGGACAATCTCTTCTCTTCGATAATAGTCCTAAGTCGCTCAGTCTATAGTCTGTTGAGAGAACGAGGAGGAGGACCTTGTGTAGGTGCTGCTGGGACCATAACTTGGTCTGGAATAGGAGGATGAGTAGTGGCCTGGGGTACCCGGATCCTAGACGGATAATTCATCCTCTTGGAGCGCATTTTAGCGCTCCTGGCCAATAGCAACTGATCATCATCAGGCTCAAAAATGTCAGTCTGAGGGTCCAAGTGCTCTCCCTCACTCTCAGAAGTTTTGAGGTGAGTAGCATAAACTCCCTCACTATCGGAGTTGACCTCCGCTGACTCAGAAGCACGTGCCTTACCCTTTTCTTTACCCTTCCCACCTGTGGTAGGATATTTTGTTGCCTTTGCTTTGGATGCAGCTGCATCCTCATTGATAGTAATTCCCTTTGCCCTCTTCCATGGCGGCATGTCTCGTCCTGCTACTTTTTGTCTACCCTATATCTACAAAACATATCAAAAAAGAGTTAGAATTAATCAAAGAAAAATGCAGACAACAGGTTGTAGAGAGACTCATCGAATCAGTTGGCGAGTCGCCTAGTCACTTTGACAAGCCAGATCAGGCTCGCCGAAAGGACTGGTCTAAAAATTTCCCAGAAAAACGGAAGGTCGGTGATGGTCAGGGCCCTTCCATGAATCGCCGACACCTCTCGGCAAGATCAGACTAGCCCGTCGAATTTTACAACATGTTTTAGGGGTTAGGGATGTAGAAAGGGCGATCAAGGGAGACTTTCGGCGATTCACCAAGTGAACTCGGCGAGCTCAGGCTTCCCGCCAAAAGTTACAGACTCAAGCATAGCGAAAACATGAAATTAAGGGCGATCTAGGGGGACGTTGGTGAACCACCAAACTGTTCGGCAAGCTCGACCCAGCTTGCCAAACTGCCCAATGTGCAAATTTTCAACCCCGTTTCCTAAACTCAAGCCTACAACCCCCAAAATCAAAATCAAACAGCATACATATGCAATTAAGCTCAGACCCACTCGACCCATGTCACCGGGGTACTTAGACTTCTACCGGTTAGGCCAAAATTGGCCATTTGACAAAATTTGCCCTTAAGAATGACGTGAAACGCTCCATCATTGGGCAAAGTATGTCATTTAGCACAATTGGGGTTACTTAGACTTCACCCCACTAGACCCAACATAAATTTACCGCAACCTAACAAGTTATAATCAATTTCAACACTCAAAACTCAGGAAATCACATTTTAAACAATTTAGGCACGATTTCGAAACTAAAATAGGCAAACTATCAACACAAACATTATTTCAGTATAGGCCCAGCACACATCAACAAGATTAAGACAATTACATAGAAGTTCAACTACAAATGAAGAGTTCGGGGTTTGGAAAACCAACCTTTAATGCCGAATTAAGATATTGAAATGCTAGGCGGCAATGTAATCCAACTTCAAGAATGAGATTAAAAAGAAAGCCAAAACAATGGACAATATTGGAAAATCTAAAGTGTGGGTATGAGTGTACGAGGCGAAAAGTGATGTAATATGAAAGAATTTGAAAGTTTAAACCGTTTGGCCGTTAAAACATTTCAGTTCGTGGCCCTTTCGATGGTATTAGTCTTCCTCAGCGATGCGCCAAGTGGTGACTTACCTCGCCGAGTTTTACAGGACCTCCAGTCAATTTGGGAGTCCAGATGGCGAACAAATTCGGGATCACCGACCTATTCGACATGTCGCTAATTTGTCTAAAGGCCCGCTACGTTTGACAGACTTCCACCTATGATTTTTGTGGGTCCAACTCGGGCTTGCCGACTTCTTCAGCGAGTCACCCACATGACTCTTGGCTCGCCAACCTACAATTTTCAACACATCCCATTTCTCAACCTGCAACATCAACACCCATTATTCCAAAAATAAACACAAAGCATTAAAAAATAGGTTGCCTCCCAAAAAGTGCCTTAGTTAACGTCATGGCACGACGCAAGTACCCACTTAAGCTTCATTTTTGGGGTTTACCATAGTATCACTAGGCAACCTCATGTGTTGTCTTTAGTTAAGATGAGATGAAATATGACCCATTTGGGTCTCCAGTAGCTTAATAGACATGGAATTAGAAACAAGCATCTGGTTTAGAATTAAGACATTTTCTTTTATCTCTTGAAAAACTCTGTCATGTTCTTCGACATTGTTAAGAAGGCATAAGAGTATCTCTTCTATTTGTCCACACTCATAATCCTTGGTTTTTTTATGCGTATGGGTAGGAATGTACCCATCTTTTATTTTGCACAGGACTTCAAATTCCATGACATTTCTAGCCAAGAGATCCAGTTGTGTTAACATTTTGGCCAAATTCTGGTCCCTCTCTTTCTCCTTGTTGATCTTGGTCATGCGATCGAGAAGTTAGGATGTTGTTGCATAGTACCCACTCTTGATCTTGGTCATGGGATCAAGAAAGTTGATCAACCACTCCTCTGTTCACATGACCAAGACCTCTATAGAAATAGTCCAGCAACATCTTATCTAGGATTCCATGTGTTGGGTATTTCAACAATAGTGTTTAAATCTCAGACACATCTCATGGATTGTCTCACCCTCCAAGTGATTGAAATCTAGGATGTTATCCCTAAGAATCATTATCTTCGAAGGAGGGTGGCCCACTTGGTTACCATTGCTACCATTTACGCTCATTTCCTCTATTTTAACAAGCAACACCCAAACCAAAACTAAAAGTAAGTGGATTAAACTATAACTATAAAGAACACAATTCAACTTCACCAAAAGAATTTAAAACAACACCACTCGCCGGCAGCGACGCCATTTTGATTAACGTTTCAAGCACACCTCATCTAGTACTAGGTGTTCAACAACCGTAAATAAGCATAAAATCCAACTAAATGAGTTGGGGTCGAATCCCGCAGGGAGCGGTACGTGTTTCAAATTTGCTGGGGAAGTATAAACATGGTCAAATTAGTCAAAGGAATAGAAATTATTGAATAAAGACATCATTCAAATGAAAGGGTGACACGAATGTCAAATGGGGGTTTTGGTTTTGACTAACAACTACAAACTGTCACAAACAATACAAATTAACAATATAAAGATAGATTTTTGGGATGTGATTGATTATAGGCAATTATAGATATATGGGTAATTGCAACTATTAGTAAATAGATAGATATTAGTGAGTAGGCTAGACTATAAAGGAGGTAATTTTCTCACGAACAATTACCCCGAATCAGGTTATTTCTTTCGAACATCAACAAGCATGCAAAATAAGAGCAGCCAACACCTTAATCCATTGACTCTCTCGAGCTGAATGTGTGGGATTGGGTTTAGGATTCACTCTCTCGAGCTGAACCCAAGTCAACCCAATACCCACAAATCATCAATCAATAATCTTAGTTCTAAAACCTCTCTCTCGCAAGCCAAGAACACAAACATAGAGCTGCATTTGCAACTACAATTCTTAAATTAAACCACAATTAATGCTTAAACTCACTTTTAAATAGAATTTAAGCTAACAATTAGCAATACCCATAAGCTAAATCAGCCCATAACCACATGATCACACCCATATAATTGGGGGTTTTGCTAGACATCATAAAAAGGTAAAATAAGTTACCAAATTTATTATCCATCAACTGGTATGAGTGATTTCGTCTTTACAATGGTCCATTTTCCGGAATATCAAAGATCCACTTCCAAATTTCTCAAAAGTGAATTTTTTCAATCCTTCAAAGCTAAGGAAAAACTCTAGTGAAAATTTCTCCACATGATAAAAAATCCAAAATAATTTGTTCTAAAGATTAATTGATACTAAACTAAATGTTCAAAAACGTATTTATAGTCGTCGAAAATGTGCTGCGAATGGTAAATCGGCAAAGTAAGTAGGCTCGCCGGACCACTCGGCGAGTCGCCCTTTGCTCTATTTCATTGTCTTTTCGCCTTTTCCTTCAGCATCCTTGGGTCCTATAACTTTGGGCGATCTATCACTGCTTCACGAAACTGCTCGGCGATTCACCGACTGCTCCTTTCTATCGCCGACTTGGTTTCTTCCCTCAGGGCTTGGCACACTGGAACTTCAGGTGGTCAGATAGCCATTCGACAATTCGCCAAGTGACCTTGGTGATCACCAGACTTGTATTTCTTCATTCTTTCAGCTTGTTTTGTTCCGTTTTGCATGTTAGTGTCCTTGCTTTGTTCCTCAATCCATGTAGCTAAAAAATAATAAAAAATCATCAGTTTATGGCACAAATCAAGCATTTGAGGACACTAAATCTATCTATATAAATCCCCAAATGATTCCAAATCTAGGGACTCATCACATACTTAACCCAAATCATTTTTTCACCTAAAATTGCTACTAACTCAAAAAGAATTTGAATACTTCAACCTTCCTAGCTTGAATAGTAGTGGAAATGGTAGATTCACTTTGTTTAGATAACAAATCTTTGCTACCCATGATTTACTAGTCGATATTTTGTTCAATATTCAATTATTTTTTCGTGGATTTTTTTGTGCGATATTTTTAAACACTTTAGGTAAAGAATCAATTTTGAAAAGAAGTTTTCTTTCTTTCTCACTCCCACCTATGTTTTATTGTTTATATTTCTGCATATTTTGAAATATTTTTACTAATTTAGTTTTCTTGATTGTAAATGCTTATCTTTTGCTCTCTTATGATTTTGACCAAACTTAATCTTTGTTAGGAGTCTCCTAAATTAGGCGAAACGGTCTGATTGACCCTTGTACTTGTAAGCATTTGAATCCTAAACCTTTGTACTTATCGTTTTGTCAATTGAACCCTTTAACTCAATAAAATTCAGCATCTTAACCCCTTCTGACCATTGACAAAACTTATGTGGCAACTCAATTGTTGAGTTGGCATAAGTACTTGATTTCACCCAAAACAAAGGAGTGTGAAAATAAAAAATTAAACAAAAATAATTAAAAGAAAAAGGAAAATACCATGAAAAGAACAAAATCAATATTATAAACTTCACTCTTTCTTCTTTACCCCACCCCT
>JAJOOR010010909.1:0-35138 GCA_036250505.1 Solanum acaule
ATGAATAAAACATGTATTATATGTGTCTTATAAATTATTTTAGTTTATATCACTAAGAACATGAGTGATGTTGCAATATGTATTACAAATGTATTGTGTATGTATTATAAGTGTGTTACCTAAATTACTTTAGTTGATATCATTAAAAAGGGAGTGAAATTTGCAATATGTATTATAAATGTAGGATGTATTATTCATGATTTTAATACAATATTAATACAATTATGAAACATATCTAATACAACTTTAATACAAACGCAATATAATTCCGTAAACTTCATCCTTTTCGAGCTTCAATCTAATATTTCTCCTAAAATCAATTCTAAACTTAACCAAACCATCTTGAAATTGAGATACAAACTTCAAACGATATTTTCAATTATTCGTAGGAACAACCTATCCAAACTAATCGCAAACGAAAGAGCAGAAAATAATCTAATCGTAACAAATGAAGAAACATAATAAACTACCAAATTAATTAAACTTGATTGTATATGAATATTATTACATCAATGTAAAAGTTGGAACAAAATATAACTTTAATATCTTGAAGGAAGTGAGAAAAAACAAAGCATGATTAAGAAAAAGCAATTACTACCAAAACAACAATTAGAAGATAAGCTAAAGTGAGGGAAATCTTTTTCTATTTCCTTACCGTCCGGTGACTTTCTAACTTCTTTATTTTCATTCCTAGTCTTTTTCAAATATTTAGAAGTATAAGCTAAAGTGAGGGAAATCTTTTTCCCAATAATGACTTAATGATTGTTTGGTGGAATGTATTTGAGAAAATAATATTTGTATTAGTTATTCATCCTACAAACGATTCCTAATTAATTTCAAGATACGGAGTTTTTGTGACCAAGAAAAAACATTGTTAGTTTAGTTTTGTATCAACAAAAATGCATGGATCCAAATATATATACTCCCATTGGTTTCATATTATTTCTTGTCCCCAAAGTCCAAAAATATTGTCCCAAATTTATTATTAATTTATAAAATTAAGATAGAATCAATTTAAAAAATATTTTATTCTAAAAATTAATTATTTTTGAAATTATAAATATTGTTAAGTTTTTAAAAAAGTTCATCAATTGTAAATCTCAATATTGATATATAAGGAAAATTAATAAAGTATAAAGATAAGTGTCAAAAACACACTTAAACTATTTTATTTTATTTTAGTTTTATACCTAAACTATTGGAATGTAAATTTTATACCTAAACTATCACTTATTAATTTGAGATAAATTAGATATGAAACTCACACTTTCAATAGTTTTAGATGTAAAACTCGAAAAAAATGAGATATTTTTTTGAGCAACTTTCACATATAACAAACATAAAAATATAATTTTTATGTTTATAGCTATAGTTTTCATAATTGTGCTCCATAGCAAATTTTATATTTGCTATGGAGCTTTTGATTTGTATAATTCGCTACAAACTTTCAATCTTATACAAATTGTTCCGTTTTGTGTAAATTCATTTATACATTGTAATTTATATAATACGATCTGTATTTGTATAATTATAATTGTATAGAACGAAAATATATGTTCATTTTTGTGTAAATTCATTTATACATTGTAATTTATATAATGAGATATGTATTTGTATAATTATAAGTGTATAAGACGAAAATATATGTATTTGTATTTGTATATACATTTTTCTCTCGCTTTATACAACACAAATGCATTTTATACCGAAATATATAAAATAACTAATTGTATACCGAATCAGATGGCAAAAAAAGGGAATGTTTGCTGCGAATTATAATTAAAATAAATTATGGCTATAACATTTAATTTGAATTAATAGTTTGTTATTTCATACAATTTTCTCTAGTTTAAATGTGTTTTTAACCTTTATATATTAAAAAGAGTTTAATAATGGGCAGCTGCCCAAATTGCCCTTGTCGCCAGCATATACCAACAACTTGGAACACTCTATAAAAGGCACCAACAAACCCTAATGAGATCCATCTTTACATTCTTTGCCTCCTTTCTCTCATCTTTTCGTATTTGTGGAATCGTTTAGGTATATTCATAGTCATTTTCACAACTTTTTCTTTTCCCCATCATTGCATTTGATTCGAATACTACTACTTTATGAATTGAAATAAAAAAACTCTTTTGGAACTTTTATTTTTAAACTGGAAACAATATTGTTATTATGTGCAAAATCTTCCATCCGCTTGCCAAATAACAATGGGCAACAGCGGCCATCTTTTGCGCAAAGTGAATTAAATGCTCTTATAAAAAGTGAAAACACTTGTTAGTGTTTTTTCTTCTGGATCTAAAAGGTTTTCACTTTATTAATAAGTTTAACCTTCCTAGGTTCATCGAGCACACATTTGGTATTTTAATTTTCTTGAATTTTGTTTTTAGAATTGAATTTGTGTTGTTTTTTTTTTACAAATTATGGATTCAGGTTTTACTCTATGTTGTAATTTTGTGGGCTTTACACAATCGTAACGTTGATCTATGTATATATGAGATTGTGACATATTCAAGGAAGTATTTTGATGAACAAAGTAGAGTTTGGTATTGATGGTTCAAATCGCCTCTTCACAAGCTAAATTAAAATCTTATTATATTAATTTCTTCCACTACTACTAACATAATATACAAGTTAATTTTACATTTTAAGCTCTTAATTTAATCACAATCACAAACTATAAGCAGGGACGTTTAAATTTTAATCTCTAAGCTTTTTAGTTCTCAACATTTGAACATAATGAAGTGTTGTGGGATGAATGCAACTCCTTTACCCTTAACATAAACATCACCTTTAATTATATGGGATTAATAATTTGACCATACAATTTGTACCTTTAAAGTAGACAAGCTAAGATGATTTAACATAATTATTATACCAAACTTAGGGCCTGTTTGGCCATAGATTTCCCAAATGATATTTGGGAAAAAAATTGATAAATAGTGTTTGTTCATACAATTTGCTATTATTTGGCAAATATCCTAAATTCCCAAATATTAATATTTTTTTTAGTATTTGGGTCAAATTTTATTATTTGGTATTTTTTGAAAATTGAAAATTGAAATTTTACATCAAATTTTTATCTTTTATAAAAGCACTCTCTATAGTAGTTTGCTTTGTATTACATAATATTTTACGTGAACACTAAAGTAGTGATGAAATATTCGGTGAATATGAAAGTGATGATATGATTGTTGATGAAAATGATGAACAATTGGCTCAGGTAACAAAGTTATGTGTTTTGTCTACTTTATAATGTATGAAATGATATTTGTTGCGCTCACTTTAAACTACTACATTGCTCTAGTGTCATGGACACTATTTGTTATTTGTTGCAACGAAGATTCAATTGACTTGTAATATAAATTTATGATTAGTTTTTAAAACTTATGGATATAAATCATATTTTTTTAGAAAAGTGAAATATATTTCCCAAATACTATGATCAAACACATAGTGAAATTTCACCTAAATTTTCACTCAAATAATATTTGCCAAGAATATTTGAAAATTTATGGCCAAACGCTAGCTTAGTTGTATGTGTCTAAAATTTGTAAGCAATATATCAAACTTGAGACAATTTTATACTCATGTTTTATTTTATATGAGATAGTTTGATTCGATTGTAAATTATTTTATTAAAGGTAAAATAGATATTTTATAATTAAATTGTTGCTTAATATAGAAATATATCATTTCACATAAATTGAGAGAAATGGAGTAATTTCTTTGACCATACCTTAAATAGGATCTCAAAAATCAGCTATACCTACACTTTACCCCCTCATGGGTGGATGAAGTCCAAGCCCAAGTATAAAGTTTTAGGCCTACCTCCCATGGGCTTTACTAATTTGGACGCGAGTTACTTACCGGGCCACATATTTTTGGATGTTTGAGAAGGAATGGAAGAAAAAACAAGTGAACTTTTTATAATTTTGAGAGCAGAATGACCTGATAGACTTTTGTATTTGTATGAGTTTGTATTCTGAATTATTCTGCTTGATTATTTGTCATTTGAACCCTTAAACTTGGTAAAATTAAGCATTTTAAACCCCTTTTGCTGTGTGAACTTCAATGCTTAATAAAAATGACATATCATCATCCACATCACCTGTTAAATGACACATCACTTATTATTATTTTTGAAAAATCAATCTTTTCTTTCTTTTCTTCATCCCTTCACCTCCCTCCATTGTCTTTTTTACATTAGAGATACCACCACAACCTTCCATTCTCACTAGTATCATTACATTCCTCAATAACTAACAATTATCATTCGATTATTTTTTTCAAATTTTTTTTCATTCACAACTTTTAATCGTATTTCTTTTACCAACATTTACATCTACCACTTGTACCACGATGAATCTCTTTTCCCCATTGATGTTAATGAATAGCTAATTAAAAATACATCAATATACTCTAATATTTGTACACAATTTTACATAATAGATTTCACTTAATTTCACAAAGACATTCAATAATCACTTTTCATTTTTCAAGACTGTTGACTCGTTATCACTTTATGGGTTATAAATTACCCCAAAAATAAAAGGAAAATACAGATCTACAACAACAATACAATTTCGTTTCTAATCCCGGGAGGAAGAAAATGTAAAAAAAAATAGAAAAAGAAAGAGAAACAAGAAATTGGAAAGGGCTAGAAAGGGGAGAAAGAAGAGAAATGGGGTTTGAGAGTAGAAAGAAAAAAAGGAAATGGGGAGGGATAGGGTGGGAAAAGAAGAAAGAACTGAAAAATATTAATTATCTTATTTTTGATCTTTTTATTCTATTTGAAAAAAAAAAAACTTTCACACTCTTCTATGTGTGACATAACAATAATTAAGTTACCACATAAGTTTTTAGTCAATGGTTAGAAGGGGTTAAAACTTAAAATTTCATTGAGTTTAATGGTTCAGTTGACAAATAGTCAAGTAGAAAGGTCCATACCATTTCGCCTAATTTGAGTAAGGTCTGCATACACTTTATCCTCACCAAATTTTAGTTATGAGATTTCATTGGATATGTTATTATAACCAGCAACAAGTGATTATTGATTGAGGTGATCAAGATATATTTTCACCATCCACTAAGAAATTTGAAAGGACTAAGAGAAAAAGAACACTCATTAATTTGTATTACTATTTTATTTGGGACTAATGGCGAAGTCAATATTTTCATCACAAAGAAATCCGAGGATATATATATATATATATAATTTTAATCATAATGAAACAATACAAATTGAAGCTAAAATCATTTCAAATAAGCCTCCTGATTCTACCTGGCTTCAATCCTACTTGGAGTGTGACTTTTGGTGATGAAAATAATAGTGCAACCAAAAAGATAAATATTGATCACATGGTCTCCACATTCTTCTTCTCCACTTAAACCTACACATGCCTAATGCTTGAACAGCTGAGCCTGAGGCCCAAGTTTTTTTGCATTAGCAAACTGAATTAATTTTTGGTACGTTAAAAAATATTAAAAGCTAATAAATTATTTTATAAGCTACACTTAAAGAAACTTCATTTCCTTAACCGCATTTTTCCCATATTAGCAAATTCGTTATATGTCTCTAATCTTCATTTGCCAAAAAAATCAGCATATTGATTTGTCGCTCCAAATATGAATAATATTTGTCTTGTTAACTTTCGATACTTATCTGAAATCTTCATTAATTAGCAAATTCAACTAATTAACCAAATTACTTCTACCATATTCATCCTTAACTTCACAAGGGAGTTACATTTTTCGGGCAATATATATGACAATTTGGTTATCAAGGTGATAGATTAAAGTCTGTGTACATTATATTCTCTCAAAACTTCATAAAAATAGAAATAAAATTTACATATAATACTTTATTTTCTTCAAACTCTACTTATGAAATTTTATTGGTGAGTTATAGTTTGCGCAATAACCTATAGTTATTTATGTAAGTATAAGTAAATGTTGTAGCACATTTTTTTTAAGATATAAACCATGCCCATAAAATATGATGAGAAGATCCAAAAGAAAAAACAATAAATTTATATTTTCAAGGCAGTGAGTGGGGAATCTACTTTAGAAAAAGGAAAACTTTAGTGCTCATGATAATAGTATATGAAATCATTCAAAAATAAATAAATAATTTATAATTTCTCAGCTTATAGTACTGGAATTTTGGGATTGAAACTTATGGGCAAATATTCACCTTCTAACATACATTTCATTCTTTGTATTAAAAAAAAGATATGAAATAATATATGACTACTTGTATTAAAAAAAACTATAAAGGAAGTGGGAGGCAACTGTCACAAACCTCACAAAGGTAATTAAAAAGAGAACCTAATTGCCTATGGCTATTGGCCTTTGTGAAATATGCTTAGTAATATAGTGCAATACCATGTGCTAAGATAATTTCTAGTCACTATATTTACACCTTCTCAGTCCAACTCATTGACCATGCTTATCTAGTATGATTTATATTTTTATATGATTTGTGGGCTATTATATAAGTACAGATTTATTCGATGCGCACTCAAAGAATAGCGACCACAAATTTCCTGAAAGTTACAAGAAAAAAAATCTTATCGCACATTGAATTCGGCTAAACCAATACCATATAAGTTACTCATTAAAAAAACAGGTCCAATTAACTTTGACTACAATTATGTTGTATAACTAAGACATAATACATAAATATGACTTTTAACTTGGTCTCATTTCACATTTATGCCCTCAAACTTTGGGTGTGCACATGTAAACACTTTAACTAGTATATAATTGAACAAATAGACACACACGTCATCCTATGTGACAATTTACATCCTACATATCGTCCTACGTGTATTTTGCCACATAAGACTCATGTTTTTATTTGTTCAACTTTATACAACTTTAAATGTTTACTTGTGCACACCCAAAATAGAAGAACACAAATATAAAATAAGGTCAAATTAAAAGGCATATTTATGCATTACGCATATAACATACACAAATAGTTGTTTTTATCTGTCAAATTAATTCTTTAAAAAGATCAAAAAAAAAAAAATGGTTTTGAAAATGGTGAGTGAGTGACCTTGTTTTAACTTTTACTCTTTGGACTTTTCCTTTATTAGTCTTTTTTTTTTGTATGGATTTGTAGCTAGCTAGAGAAAGTGCTTCCATGGACAAAATTTTGGAATAAATCCTCTTGGCTTCTTCTTGTGTTGCTTCTCATTACAGTACTAGACAACCACAAAGGGTCAAAACAACCATACAAAGACTAACAATCCAAAATTAATTATCATGATTAGTAGTAATTCTAAGCCATTTTTAATCATTTTTTCATTTGTTGGTTTCTTGTTTCTTGCTTCTACATTTGGTACTGTAATCTCAGATCCAACTGTGCAACATTCAAACCATCATTTGCTCACAAACCAAACTTTTAAACCAAAGCAAGAGTTGATTAAACTTAAGAGATTAAGGACTTATCTTAAGAACATCAACAAACCAGCAGTCAAGACAATTCAGGCAAGTTAAATTCCTCTGTTATCTTCTTTTTCAACAATAAAGTTTGAAACTTTTTTCATGAATCAAGATTTTGAAAATAATTGTACACTTTGTTTTTTGTTTTGTGATTGCAGAGTTCAGATGGAGATCTAATAGATTGTGTATTGTCTCATCTTCAACCAGCTTTTGATCATCCTCACCTCAAAGGGATGAAACCATTGGTAGTAGTTTTGCATATATATAAGTTGTCGAATCCCCTTTTGTATAATATTTTTCTAATCCTCGTATTTGAATTCCTAGCTCCGCCACTGAACATGCGAAATACTCGAGGCCTAAAGAGCAGAACTCATTCACTCTAAATTTTGGATTTTTGGCAGGAACCTCCAACTAGGCCTAAAGCGAATGAATCGACAGAAATTAGGAGCTATCAGTTGTGGACAGTTTCAGGAGAATCGTGCCCGGAAGGGACAGTTCCAATTAGAAGAACTACAGAGAAAGATGTTATGAGAGCTAGTACTTTACAACGATTTGGAAGAAAAATTATAAGAGGCGTAAGGCGCGAGACAATGAGCAATGATCATGAGGTTTGTGTATATGTAAATTTAGTCTAAATTTGAAAGACGAATATTGTACATGATATGTTCAATTTATAATTATAACACAAGCAATTAGTGAAAATTTTGTCATTTGCAGCATGCAATAGCATTTGTGAATGGTGAAGAATATTATGGTGCAAAGGCTAGCATTAGTGTATGGACACCAAAAGTAACAGACCAATATGAATTCAGTTTGTCACAACTATGGATCATTTCTGGCACTTTTGGTGATGATCTTAATACCATTGAAGCTGGCTGGCAGGTAAATATTATTTGCAAATTCATCTGCTGTCCTAAGTAGTCAAAACATCGATGATCGATGAAGTATATTCCTTCTTAACTTTATCACACTTGTTTTTAGTTTGAGAATATGATTGCTGCTAAGCTAAGCTGTGACATCAAACTAACCATATGACAGCTAATAATTAGTACAAAATTTCAGAGTTGAACAGAGATTTGGTACATTAAAAATTGCTTAATTGCACATGCCATGTTCATATTGTCAGGTTAGTCCAGAACTATATGGAGACATCTATCCTAGGTTCTTCACATATTGGACGGTAAGACTTGTTTACGCAAAGAAATCCCAGTTTACGTTAAGTTAATCTTTGTTTTGTTGATGCTTTAGACATTCACAGACTTAAAATATATACTACTACATTTTAAAAAAATGCAGAGTGATGCATACCAAACCACTGGATGCTACAATTTACTGTGCTCAGGTTTTGTGCAAACAAATAGCAGGATTGCTATGGGGGCTGCAATATCTCCGACATCATCAACTGATGGTAGTCAATTGGATATTGGCATAATGATATGGAAGGTATACTGTATACTTAAGCCCTCCACAAATATCTTTGAGCGTCTGTTGCTCTATTTAACTACTTAATCTTTTATATGAGATGGTCGCATGCTTTAACATGACATTAGAGTCAGACCTATTCCAATTCATTGTTTACGGATGTTCTCCCCTCCTCCCTCTTAAAATGTCCTGTCCTGAGCGAGGGAGGGGGGGGTCTCACATCGGTGGGATAAGGTGCACTTGGACACTTTTTGAGTTGAGTTAGGCACGATGTCTGGTGTATGAGATTATATAGTCACACTTACAAACACACAATTTGGTTTTGTGTAGGACCCAAAGCATGGAAATTGGTGGCTAGAATTGGGGTCAGGGCAATTAGTAGGGTATTGGCCATCATTCTTGTTCAGTCATTTGCAAGAACATGCAAGCATGATACAATTTGGAGGAGAAATAGTGAACTCAAGATCATCAATACAAGGATTTCACACATCAACACAAATGGGAAGTGGTCATTTTGCAGATGAAGGCTATGGCAAGGCATCTTATTTTAGAAATTTGCAAGTTGTTGATTGGGACAATAATTTGGTCCCATTATCAAATCTTCATCTTTTAGCTGACCATCCAAATTGCTATGACATTAAAGCTGGAAAAAATAATGTTTGGGGTGATTATTTTTACTATGGTGGTCCTGGTAGGAATTCAAAATGTTCCTAAAGAAAAAGCCATCATAACATTTTCTTGGTCTTGTAGAGTAGGTACATATCATGTATTATTTTTTCAATTGAATATATAGTGTTTGAGTCATATTTTATTACAGAATGAATTGGGTTTGCTCATATAACTAGTTCACTCACAATTATCTATAGCCATGTAATTTTTTTTGTAACAAGTTGATGATATACAAAATAAAATGGTTTCTTTAATAAAGCCTGACAGACTAAGCCGAGCTTATCGAGGTTTTACCGCTTGAACCAACAAGATTAATTCTCCATAAAATTGCACATTTTCCCCTTTAAATGAGTTGATTTTTAAATTTTATCTTTGAGCAATGAGGCATAAGTTGGTTAGAAATTGAAGTTATGTCCGAGTATAACTTGTGTGATATTATGAAACAAAAATATAATATATATATTTTTTGCAAAAATATTATTTATTACGAGGAATATAAGTTGGAAATCAACACAAAATAGGCGTAAAAGAGCAAATGACCCCCTATTCTACTTACACTTTCACGTGGTTCATTTATATTATTGATAAAGTCTCTTAAATTAATAAAGCCCCTTTTTTTATGATAAGATAAAGAGTCATTTGCACTTCAACATATATTTGTGTTGGTCGTTAATTTTCGTTCCTTGAAGTAAATAATTTTTCATGTGACATGAGTTTATATTTCTCCATCATAATATTTACAAGTTATGCCCCCAAACTTTTATAAAACTTATGCTTCCCTAGACATAAGATTGATTTCTAAGAAAAACTATTAAAGACAACCCATTTAAAGAACAAATCAAAATCATTAGAGATTTTTATATTAGTATATATTTGATGGAGATGAAAATTGCTGAACTTTAATAAACTTCTAGGACCAAAACAGCTGAAGAGTATATTTAAGGAATCACTTTGCACATACGTACAAAAGACTGGGGACCTTTTATGTTATTTTCTCGTCAAAATCAACTTTTCGGGGCTCAATCATTGTCATCCACCATTTTTAAAGAAGGAAAAAAACCGCGGGCTTTGAAAAACTTCATCTCCCACCAAATTCAAATCTCACAAAAAACTGTGTAAGATTTCTCAGATACAGTGGAGGAGACACCAAAAAAGGGGTTTGAGAAGAGATGCAGAATGGAGCAGCAGCAACTCTACGAGCAAAAATGGAGCAACTTAGGTTAAAATGTAATAGGGATTTACAAATTCAACAACAGAGTATAGATGCAGGCGCTATCTCTTTTCGGAAATCTTTGGATTCAACCAAGACCCAAGCTCAACAAACCCTTCAATTCCAAGGTAAAATTGAAAAACTACATTTACGATTTCTCCAATATCCTCTGAGTTCTCTTTTTCAAATGAATTTTAGTCGGAGTTTTACTAGCAGCACATTCTGTATATGATGGAATTTAGTATGTCAATTTTTTTTCATTTACAGACATTCTAAAAAGTATCAGTATTTCAAGGGTATTTTCTATTTTTGGGATTGAATTAAACTCTATTTAAAAAAAGAATCATTTTTTTTTCCCTGGGTGTCCATTTTCATGGAATCTTACTAATTAAGTATTTTTTGTTTTGATGTCTTTTTGTCATGGCAGAAAATCTTGGGAAATTGAAAACTGAGCTTAGAGAGGCAGAAGATAATTTAGTAAAAGCATTTGCAGGTATATATCAATCTCTCACAATATATTTTTTTACATGCTGTAGTAAATTGTTTAGTCTTTATGTCCATTGCTATTTTTCTTTGATCTCTGGATCAAACTTTGAAGAGAATCGCATGTCTAGGTTGAGGAAGGTTTTAGGTTTACTCACCTTACTGACATTGCTGTCCTAGTTGCTTCTCCGAATTTGATTTATTTATGCAAATGCTTTCCACATCCTAAGATGGAAATCGGAAGAGTTAGTCTTTTGATTCACCTCTTCATATTAGTCATCACAATGGAAAAAGGGTGACCATAGTACTTAAGAGTAAACATAGAGTAACTTATGGAACTTTAACCGCAAAGTGCATGTTTTAGTGGAGGAAGACACAAATGAAGAAAAAACAAAAAAGATAAATATAAGCTAAAGCTTATTGATAAAAGAATGAAACAAAAACTACAAATAAGTAAAATTTTGTAGCAAGTTTAAGAAAAAAGAAATGCCTTTGAAACTTGTCATTTAAAACATGCCATAGACATTTGTGTGGCTATACAATCATGTATTTAGAGTACAATTGGAAGTTTAAATTAAAAAAATATATATTTATAAATATAGAAAGGTGTCATTGTTTTTGGCACAAACTAAAAAGAAAAGTATGTCACATAAAATGGAACATAGGGAGTAATAACAATGTGGAAACCTCAAAGTAACAATACCTTCAAAGGCTTAAAGGGTATATGAAGCATGGAATCTAAATTTTAAGTGTTTTACTGACTTCTGTTTGTATTTGATGTAAACAAGGAGAATGCATGAAGATCCACATTAAAGTAGCTATAATAGGGCAATTTCTTGGGATTATTTTCTTTCTCTATTACTTCTCATTCACAATTTTACCAAATGCTATAGTTTTTAAGAGGTTAATGAATTAATCAGCACATATATGTCTCTTTAGCAGGAAATTTGGTGCTAACTGCTCATTCTCTAAGTTTGTTAATATTTATATTCTCATATAGTCTTCTTTTCATTCCTTTTTTCTGTTAATAACTTTATCAAGTCATCACATTTTCAGTCAAGACCCGAAAAGAGGCAAAGAGGATAGAAATAGCTGAACTAATATCTTCTACCAATGCTAGAGTGGAAGAGCTTAGAGGGGTCGTGGAAGATAAAAGGGCCAGGAAACATGAATATTCCGCCCTAATATCTCAACAAGATGATGGTAAGTTTCATCTTTGTAAAAGTTATGCTTCTCTCATCTGTTACCTTCTTCAAAAAATGTTTTCCTTCTCTCATTCCATTTAGAAACATGAGTCATGTTTTGAGTCTTTTAATTAGACAATTAGGAAGTGGCAATGTTTCGGGAAGTACAACAACAACTAACCTAGTGCAATACCACTAGTGCTTTTGCACACATAATTCTTATCAATTTTTGCTGTTTTCATTAAGTGTTTCATATTGTATGGTAATTGATCTGTGCTTTTCTTTTATGTCGGGGTGAAAGCTCTGGAAGCACTTGAAGAAAAGCTTAACCAGAACATTGGACATAGAGAGGCAATAGAGGAGGCTACTGTGTGGTACAATAAGGTGCTTGGTTTACGTATTGAATGTGGCCAAGGTATGTTGAATCTTCTCTGCTAGACACATTTTAGCATACTAGAGCAAATCTTTTCTTGCTGAAAACATGCTTTATAATAAAGAACAGATTTCTATACAGATTCTGAACTCTAATACAGGTACAATTCTTTGAACATTCACGGCCTACATTCTCTGCAGGAGTAAAATTCATCTTTACCAATATAAATGCCAATAATCCAGATGATGAGTACTCTTTTACTATTCGTCGTGAGAATGATGCACATACTTGTAAGTTTGGTCTTGATCAACTTTAATAAATTGAAGGTAGTTCTGAATGATAATTCTTTCCTTTGTTTGGATTGTTAGTGATTGATTGTGATCCACAGCTGAATGATGCAAAAGAACTGATCATTGAGTTAAATAAAAGCAATGGAATGTTCAAGTTTGTCAGGACTATGAGAGAGAAGTTTCTAGAAGCTGTAGCACGTGGTATGTCCTGTGTCTTTCCTGTTTCTTTGTTTGTCTTCCCATTTCGAGTTTTTTCTTTCTTTTGAAAATAAAATAAAATCATGGCAATATATTGATAGTTGTACAAGACATTCAAGAGTAATTGGTATAGTTTGCAGACTCACAAGTATGATTGGAGTGTTTTCTCCTTTCATGCAAATGCGGTTATTGTTTCTGATTTTGGATATGTTTGATAAGCTTCTCTGTTTTATTTGGTTCCTACCAGGATTAACATCGCAAGATCAAGATAATTCTATTGTCTCTATGCCTGCAGTGATGTTGTCCATCTCAATTGGTAGTAGAGATGAATCTTCTCCCCAGAAAGCGGAGCCTCAGTCTGATGAATATAAAAAGGGAGCTTCCAGGAAGCTTGCCCTTGGTAAAAGGGATAGGTCAGCCATTCTCTCTCCTGTATCTGCATCATCTCTTCGCCGCTCTCCTCGTTTTAAGGTATCTTTCTGTTAACCCCAAACATATTGACAATTAGCTCAAATCAATTTCAGTGTTTATTTATCCCTTGATTTCTTTTTTCCCTTGGAAGATGTTGAATAGATAGAAAATAAGTAGTCCATTATTGTTGATACTATTTATAAGTACTGTGATATGAAACCACCTATGGCTAGAAAACTAATCTGACACAAGAGATCACCTATGTTTGGAAAATTGATTTTAAAAAAATAGACTGCATGGCTATATGAATCCTTGCTGAACATGTTACACTTAGACATATCTTTGTCCAACATTATACAAAAATAAACAAGATTCAATAATTTGATAACACTTTCTGAATGTTTGTTCAAAAAAACATTTTCTTAATGATTACAATGATAACAAACAACAACAACTTACCCAGTGTAATCCCACAAGTTGGGTCCGAGGAGGGTAGTGTGTACGCAGATCTTACCCCTACCTTGGGAGTTGGGAGATAGAGAGGATGTTTCCAATAGACCCTTAGCTCAAAAGCAGTCCGTATAAAGAAAACAACGAGAGAGTACAAGCCAAGACACATTCTAGAGAAAGCATGATAAATCATACTAAAAGAAGGAACAACCACTACAACAAAATAATATTATAGTCGAAGTGCAAGAAACACTAAAATAGTAACAGAAATGGATTACAGTGATAACAAACATTCTCACTAATTTCACAGCATTAGATGAATGATTACAGAAGTATATTAACCCCAAACAATTGATTTAGTATGGCTTTTCGGGAATAATTTAACCAGATACACTGCTGCTTAATGAATCATCTCATAACATCAATAAAGTTAACTAGATTGGATTTGAATAAGCATGTCATACAACATGAGACCCTAATGAACAAAATTTTCTTCTTTGGCAGGTCAAGAAATGATAATTATCAGCCTTCTTTTTTCCATCTGGATTTGTTGAGGCGCCTTCTTGAAGTTGATCAGCCATCATATATTATCAATTGGCGAGCACTGACTAGCAAATACTCCCTCTTCAATTTATGTATATTATTTTCCTTTATAGTTTGTCTAAAAAAATGCTACCTTTATAAATTTAGTAAATTTTTAATTCTAACATTCCCATGTTACCCTTAGGACAATCCCTTATAGGAATGACATGACATGTTTAAGACTTAAGATTCAATAGATATTTTTAGTATGTTATATACACCTTTAGTTTACGACCAATTTAGAAGTCTTTATATTCTTGGTAAAAACTGGTCAAATTAAGAAACATGAAATGTAAACGGAGGGAGCATCTGATTTTCTTGTACCTATAGAGTGGAAAGTATCGAACCAACAATTACCTAAGCAGATTTGGACCTTTGCTGTCTCTTCCTAGGGTTTGAATTAGCTGACTTTGTTTCTTAGGTCAAAACAACTTCTTTGATTTTTGCTCAAGTATATATCGTTACAGCTTTCGAATTATCTACTCCATTCTCCTTATAGTTATATTGGTCATGGTCTTTACTTCTGTACATTTAAATCTTGTTGTATTTGTTATAGAACAGAGACAGCTGACTGCTGCAGTTATTTTCTGTTCTGCCTCTAATCTTTGTACTTGATTTGTGTCGTATTGGTAGAACACTTCAATATCAACATAGTAAAAGAGCACACACATTGTGGGGAAAAGATCTTATAGCTGCCCCCTCTTTGTTTGGGATTGAGGCTTGGTTGATCGATTGCTTAGAATGCAGGAGAGGATATTAGGAACACAACCAAACTTTGTTTCAGTATTGTGCTTTTCATGTAGTGATACATGATAAAACAACTGTTATAATATTGATTCTTTTGGGGTTACAGTTACTTGCAATATTGATTCGAAGACAATCTCAAAAGAAAGTACTGTAACAATTAGTCATGTAATGTCTGGTAAAGTTGATGAACTTGATGGAATCCATTTTACTGGTATTTGTATAATCCAAAAGGTATTTAGTACATGGAAGCAGAGGTGGTAAAGGGCCACTAATGGTGTTTTTTTTAACCTAGCAAATTACTCAATTGAAATTTCTAAGTGCTAAGAGAAAAGGGAAAGCATGTTATAGTCCATAATAATTGTCTGGGGCCACCGAAAAAGATGAAGGGAATTTTATGCTCTTACTAGTAAGTACTGCAACTGTTTCATTTTATGTGACACTGTATTCAAAACTTCGTATTGATTCAAATTATGTTGGAATGGAGTGCATATTTACAGGTCTCTCTCTCTTGAAAAAATAATTTAAGAAAAGATTGTGATTCCTGGAAACGATCTTCGATGAATTAGAGCACGAGTGTGCTTCCATAGTTTATGAGCTTCAATTTCATCATTAGCTAAAGCTGAGCAGTGACATTCATTGCAATCTGCAAAGTATTTCCCATTTACTCCCCTTGTTTGTGGATTCAGTGCTACATAACATGTACTTGCTGAACCCTGTGATGTTGACTTAAGAAGCTTTGATGCCATAAAATAGAGAGAATCTGTGTAAATTTATGAGCAAAAGTTAGTTTCTTTTAGTTGTCTTTACTTCTTTCAGCAGCAAAATTTGAGTGAAAAAGCAAAGAAAAAGCTCAAAACGACAAAAAGAAAATGCATGCCTGTGATAAAGCCCTTATGATCCCTTGTTATTCCTGTCTTCACAATGCCTGGATGGACAGCATTGATAGCTACATTTGCATTTCTTGCCTGTTCACATTCCAAATAAGTTCAGTATCCAAACAGAGCTATTGGGTAAAACAACTAGAGAATTGGCACCAACGGTAAACTGACGTAGCGACCCCAAGTACAACAACAACATACCCCGTGAAATCCCACAAGTGGGGTATGGGGAGGGTAGAGTGTATGCAGACCTTACCAGTAACTCGTGGAGGTAGAGAGACTGATTCCAGAAGACCCTCAACTCAAGTATAATAATCGGAGGAAGTATGAAAAGGAAAAATGACTGAGCAGGACACTAAACCTAAACCCTTTAGGAATCAAGAGAACACTCCCACCACCTATTAACCTTCTACTCTAATCCGCGACCTCCACACCCCTAGTGAAAAAGGAAAAAAATAGGCATATATTGTTCACCTTTAGCTGTCTTGACAATTCCTTGGCATGTAAAATGTTGGCCAATTTCGATTGAGCATATGCTCGAGTACCATTATAACTGTAAGCAAGCAATTTCAAAATAAATTAGATTAGTACTATTTGTTTTCAATCTTTGATATGCTGGCAATTGGTATTAGTGTATTACTAAGGAGTTAGGTTTGTATTATACTTACTTTTTTGGATTAAGCATTTGGCTGAAGCAAAACTTATCTCTTTTGACCCAGTTGTGAACTACAGAGCTAACATTTACAATCCTTCCTTCAATCCCTGTCTGTTCTGCTGTCTCTACCATCTTATCTAGAAGCATCTCTGTCAATAAAAAATGACCTGTCCAACAACATAACTGTAAGGTTTCATGTTCAAATTCCAGTGAGACAAAAACACTCGGGGATTCCTTCCTATCTGTGCAAGCCTTAGTGGACACACAAAGTTAATTAGTTACCAGTGTTGATAGGAGGTAGCATGTATACGTGCTTTATGGAATTAGTTGAGGTGCGTGCATGTTAATCTGGACACCATGATTATCAAAACAAAGATTGTTATTATAGAACAGGAGTTACCTAAGTAGTTTGTGGCAAATGAGAGCTCAAATTTGTCTTCAGAAAACTCCAACTTCTGTGAGAATTTGCCCGCATTATTTCTACATGATAAAATATAAGTCGTCAGAGTCAGGATTTTCACCGAGAGGGTTCAGAATATAGAGAAAAAGGAAAAGTACAAACTAGAAACATACATAAGAATGTGAAGAGGCAATCCTAAAGACAAGAATTGGGCACAAAATCTTTGTATAGAAGCAAATGAACTCAAATCTATCTCTAATAAAATAATGTCAGCCCAAGGACTCTGCTTTTTTATGGCTTCCTTTAGTATGGCTGCCTTCTTCAAATCCCTTGCTGGAATGACTATTCTTACACCCCTCTTTGCCAGCACCCTTGCTGTTTCTGCTCCAATGCCAGATGTTGCACCTGTAAAATTTCAATCATCAAAATCCGAAAGGAAATTGAAACGAATTTAAGTTCTATACACTGTCGGTATTAAAAAATATTTATATAATCTGCTCACTTATAAGGTGATTAATTACAGGTATATCTTTTCTTTTATATATATATATATATATATATATATAACCATGCTATCTGTACCAGTCTGTGTGCACCTCGACTAATTCCACAGGATACCGTCTGTATATAAGAATATAAAAAGGGAAGAAAATGTAAATCACGCTTTGTCTAAACTTTACATGACAAATTGAATCTATGGATAGAGCACTAATATAATGTATGGTGAATAAAATTGTAATCTATGAAAGTGTAGACTGTGATTTAATAAATAGATATTGAACTTTTTGTTGTTAAAGATAACATGATTAGCTCTCAGTATTGTCCAGATGTAAACTATATAATATATATTTCTAAACATTAATCTATAATAGAATAGTACTCAGTAGAGACAAAACTATATCTTCCTTAAATTTATTTTTTGAAAGAACCACTAAAGACCCTGTTTTCCTCTTTTCTTGGAGCAGAGTGAACCCACTGGTGTCATTTGATGCTGCTTCGTTGAATTTTTTATTAATTATAATATATTTTAAAGATATTCTCAGCAGTGGCGAAGCTAGGAATTTCACGAAGGGTGTCCACAAATTGCACAACAAAAGCTCATTTTTAAAAGGGGAAAAATTGTTGCTAGTGAGATATGAACACGTGAGCACAAACTTATTCAAGGTGTCTGAAACCCATTCAAGGGATCTGAAACCACTGGCACAACAACATGTTATGTCAAGGGTGTCCAATATATGTTATTTAATCACTATGTGTATCATTCTATTTGTATATACATAGTATAACAACATCAGGATTCAGGAGACAAAATGATGAGTGGAGACATCAATAGTACCCTACAGCTGAAAATCACACGAAGAAGCTGAGGGGATTCAACGAGTGTTTATGAGCGGAAAAATTCTCTTCCATAAGATAGGAAGAAACGAAATGAGACGTATGATGCAACAATCTATTTCCATAACTTTTCACTACACAACGAACATCTAGGGATTTCGAAACTAACCAGTGATAATAGCAGTAAGCTGAGAAGTAAAAGAAACAGAACAAACTTGAGTGACTTGTTCTGCAGTTGTTTTAGAACCATAACCACTTGGACCAGCAATGCCTGCTAAATACTTAAGAGTAGTCTTCATAAGATCACAACTTGGAAATTTGAACTGCAATATTGCACCTATTGTTGAAAAACATGTATATATAAATGCCTTGTAATTAACCTTATGAAAATCCATGCAAGAAAAAAAATATATATACAGAATAGATCCCTATAATATTGTCAGAATATTTCAACTAAGGGATAAAAAGTTATGGTGTTTTTATTTGACTATTAGATGATGATATAATATATTATGTCATATAGTATGGCACACGCACACAATTATGTGATTTTTTCAAACTTTCTTGCTTTGAATAATTGCTGTCTGCTCTTATTAGTCTTACCTTACTTTTTTCTTTTTCAACCATGTTGGGCAAAGGTTAATTTTTTTTGTTGTTTTTAGGGTACAAACATTAACTGCTGTGTTTCCACCAAATGCTGTATTCTTTTTCTTTTGTTTAAGGAGTATTTTAGTGTAAATAAGTTTTTACACCATCAAGATCACTAAACTCTCCTTAAATTATGAGATTGTGTTCTAGTAAATAAGACAAATTATCTGTTATAATAGATAATTATGATATGATCCGTCAAATAACTTTTGACTATTAGTAACCTCCGTGAAGTTATTGAATAATCTTGGACTTTTGATTCCCGTTTTACTTCCGACCTTCAAGGTTAAAAGCCATTGAGTTAAAATTAAAGTTATTAAGTTTGATCGAACTAGTACATCGCTTCTAGCTCTGCCCATAACTGTTAGGAAACCTTATGAGCTAGCTTTTGAATTGAGTTATGCCAAGGTCCATTAATATGTTGAAGAAAAGAGTACTATTAAATTATAAGATCAAAAAGTAAATAGAAGTAATCTAATGAAATTGTTTTTTTAGTTAATATTTTTTTAAGGACTTACTAAATGCAAACATGACAAGTAAAATTAATCAAAAATAAGATTCCATTTATATCTTGACATTTTTTGCTTTGTCGAACCTTCGGTGGTCACAGCATGGGAAAAAAGTTGACATCTTTGTCAAAGGGAACAAATTTCAAGAAAATGTCACACAATTTTGTGAACTTGATGTCTACTATTCATTGATTAGTACACATCCAATTAATTAGGCATATGGTAGTATCGATCGTATACTTCTCCTTTTTATATATCTTGTGAATTAAGAACATTAAGAGTGAAGTAAGTATGATTAATTTCCTAATTACATTCTAATTAAACTTCACAAATGTTTGTTATCAAGTAGGTTCAAAATGCATCTCACACGTGAACAGCTACATAAATTTGATGAACCAGGAAATATTATGAATAATAATTACATTTTGTGAGTCTGGATAAGTAAGAAAAAAAAATCCAAATTTTGATGATGAGAAATAGTACAAGACAAAAAAACATGGAATTTTTTTTAAAAAAGAAACTTCTAGGAGAAAAGTGCAAAGCGTGCCATTGACATATCTTTTTTGGTCTTTTAAGAGGCCCCGTTTATTTTATTTTTGGAAAATAGATTTGTTACTTATTTTCATCTTTCATTATACGATTGCTACTTATTATTTTACAATATATTGTATCATATTATATTATATCGTATTGTATTGTTTAAATAAATATAAATACTTGGATATATTGTATCATTCTCCGTCATTATATAAAAAAGAAGTAGAATACGAAATAGGACTATTATAAAAAGACACGATAAAAGATAAAATAAAATGATGACAAATGCTAGAGAATTGAGTGTGTAGAAGAGAACATTGAGGTTGACTCCTTTAAAATGGAGTTGTGAACTGGCTATGCACTTTGGTCCCATGAGGACCCTAATTGGTAAACAACTCTCATTAACTTGCTTCAAGTTTTGGAGACATTGATCTTTGTAATTTTCACATGTGATCTTCCCTCATCTTCTTTGTCCTTCTTACCCCTTTTTTTTTTTTACCATATGATATTCGAAACTTACTGATTCAAGTAGTTCTAATTTGAGGCACATAAAACCCATTTAAGTGCATAATACAACCTATTAGAAGCCTGGACTCGAAATTTCTAACTAAGAACAATAAGAGATCTCATTCATCCACCACATTCCTTAACGATAAATTTCACATGAGTCATTCAACTTATGTTTTGTTCCACGAAAGCCACTAAATTATTTTTTTTAACGAAACAAGTCATTCAACTTTATCTAAATATCCCATGAAATCACTAAACTATTTTTGTTATACAAAGTCACTTAATTTTGCCTACGTATCACATAAAGCCACTAAAAATCATCGAACCAGATTGTATATATTTCATAACCAAAAGGTAGTCAACTAATTTGTGACTTCTATAATACTTAAATAATATTGATCGACTTTGATGTAATAAAGTGAAAGTCGAATGAGCATTCATAGATTTTAACTCCATTCTTTGGTCGTCTTGTTCTCTTTAACTTATTGGTAGGTCCATAAAGATGAAAAATAAAGGGTTATGGTAGGATTAATTACCAAAGTGCTTATAATTCCTTATCATGAAAGCTAATTAAGTAATTATTCTTTGGAGCTACCAATCTTAATTTTCAGAATTCAAGTAAACCATATCAAAGAAAACAACTCTTGTAAGAGGATTTTGAAATGCTTTTAGGTAATAATGAGAGTCGTGTGAAGGTAATGAACAAAGTAAATAATGAGCAAAAATAAGGAAATTATGCACAAAATTCTTGAGTAAGCTATAAACTTAATAATTTCTTTAATTGGTGGAGGAAAAGACAAGTCATGCATGATCAAATGTAAAGTTAGTGGAAATTATTCACACTAAATTTCAAAGCTCAATCATTTCTTTTTCCAATCTTCTTTAGACACTTTTAATACTAATCGATATATATGCTCTATATATACTTTTGATCACTTTTTTTCCTTTTGGTGATTTGACAATGAAACACACTCGACAATGCTTTGAAAGATAATTTAGCTTGGTAGAGTAATCACCACTAATCCTCTTTTGAGTACGAAAATAAATTCATCCAAAAATGTTAAGAAAAAGGGAAATTACAAATTTCAAAAAGAAAAAAAGAAAGAATTTTAAAGTCACTAATAATTAGGTCCTTCACTCATTAATCCGACAAAGTGCATCAAGTTGATGGTAGTCGTGGTCTAATGACCAATCTGTTCAGACAACAGATCACCCGTATCCCCTAGCCTGTGCCCGCCCATTTGGTTTTTGCCCTAAATGGAATGGATTTCTTAGTTATGCTGGACTCTGACCTGAGTCCCCATGGCGTTTTTCCCCAACCGCAACCTAATAAGTTGGCAAAACCAATACAAGATTCATTCTATGCCTGACCCCGGCCCAACCTGGTTTCTTGGGAAGCCTATTCCCACTGCACTCACGGCCTTTGTGCTAGAACAAGAGACAGTGTGCTGCTTCTTACAAGACTGAGAAATGAGATTATTACCAAACAATAACAGAGAGCTAGAGGTAGAGAGCGCTGAGTATAGGACAACCAGCCCAATCAACATCAAAATAGTAGTTAATAAGAGAGCATTTGAAGGGCATAGCAAAAGACCGTAATGCAATGTACCAGCAACATACCGTAAAAGGCGTTTTGACAGCTGCAAAATGATGAGGCCAGAGGGGACTGCAAATTCTGGTTAGCAGTGTTAACAACATAAGGAATATCTGGATGCATTACTAATGAAGCTGTCAACAAAAGAGTCCAAATACGAAAATAGAAGAAGACACCAGCGTGGCAACTGGCCTGCAACCAATAAGGCCGGCCCAACTCAAGAATATCCCGAATATACTTAGCTTGAGAAATATGAAGACATGCAGAAGTGTGAGAACACGAACTCTTAAGGAAAAGGTGAACATTTCCAAGATCATTAATAGAAAACTCAGAGCATATATATAGCAGGTTAGAAAACCATGATAACAAAGAAAATCAGAATCTGTAAGGATAGTATCAGAAGAAGATATATATATATTGATTACCATATTCATAAATGAATAAAGAGTCATCAACTCGGCTATTATGAAATTCATGAGAGATGAGAAAATGGCCAAAGCAGGCAAACCAAGCACCAGGTGCTTGATTAAGACCACACAGAACCTTACGAAACTAATTACAGACATAATTGGGGATAGTAAGAGTCCTGAAAGCCTTGCGGTTGCTCGGTTGCTCCATATACACAGTCTCAGTCAATAAACCATTAAGAAAGGCATTGTTAATGTCAGACCAATGAATATGCCATCCACAAGATAAAGGTAATAAAGGAAAACACCAGTTTAACAGTAGAAGGACGAATCAGTTGATTGAATGTCTCACCATAGTCCACACCATAAAACTATGTAAAACCTTGGCTACCAAACGAGCCTTACATTGATCAAGAGAGCCATCAATTTTCTACTTAACCTGACACAGTGTTATCAAAAGAGAAAAGCGCAAAAAAGCTCTAAGGTCCATTGAAACTTTAAGTACAAAGCGCAAATAAAGCTCTAATTTATTTCAAATGGTGCATCTAGTAAGTCTCATTATTAATGGATCAGCTTTGTTCTCGTTCTTTTAGTTATTCCGACAGTTTTGCTTTTGCTGCTCTATGTTTTATGCTCTTAAAAAGGAGTCTCAAGTGATTTAAGGGTCTCAACTGAATACAATCACGGGAGAACAGATTGACTGCTGAGGCAACTGGATAATGTTCTGCAAGAGGTATCTTTTGTACATTTCTATGTTACTATATTCATTCTACGTGACCAAGTAGCTAAATATTGTCAAGATTTTATTCGAGTGCTTTTCCTTTTGCCTTTTGAAACTTATCAAAAAGGAAATATTGTAGCTTTGTTATGTACGCTAGCAGGTTAGAAGCTCCTATTAGTTGAAGAAGGGAAATAGAAACTATAGGAGGAAATAGATCTGCTAGAATTATATCTCCAGAAGGTAGTTGTTTTTTTCAACTAAAAACTAGATTGGCAGTATATACTGTCTTTTACTTACTATGTGAACTTTCACAAAATGATCTTATTTGTGCAGGTTCAGGTGTGAAGCATGAAAAGATAAGACAGGAATAACAGAAACAGACCTCAGGCTTGCGAACTTTGAAAAATGGATGGTGGCTACCAGGTGCAACATTCCTCTGTGGTGACAAAAAACCATCTCTCAGTTAGGCCATTCATGGAATTTCCTGACAGAATGCTACATGGATCCTTGTGGTGGATCTCATCACCTCAGCAATGAAAACACATCAACTCTCACCTTTCTGGCTCCCAAGTAGTCAAAACTCACAAGGAAAATACCCAACTTCCAAAAACCAAGATATTGCCATTTGCCTCATGTATTGCCAACTTCATCTCCTCCTAACTGGTGAACCAAGTGATGCAGGAATTGGAATTAGGTTGCCTGACTAGTACAAAATGTTATAGCAGAAACAGGTGCTTGATAAACTAATGAACAGTTGAAATATGCATGAAAAGGTTGGTGTACATAGTGGCTGATTTGATTTGTGAAAAATTCTTGGCATTAAGGTGTTGTAAAATATCAAGTTCATGTCTTGATCATAATAAGTTTACCTCAATATGTGGTAGAAAATGGTTCTACTGATATATGCAGCACAACAAATCAAATATTTTTTTCAATAATTAAATTCAGGGCATATTATACAAATTCTCCTATTTTATATAGCAGATATTGATGACTTAGCGGTCAACTATGGTGGAAAGATCATCTATTCTGTTAACTGTTCGAAGCCTATCTATGTTGATTCCCTATCTCTACAGAAATATGTAAAAGGGGAAGAAGAAAAACAAAGGTAATATCTATGCTGAATGTGAATCCATACAACTGCCTTTAGGCATAACGTGAACAGGTGAATCCTCGTGTAAGCATATTAAATGACTAGCTTCTACTCATTAAAACAAATATAATGCCTTCAAATGGGTAGAAGAAAAGGCAGAAAAATATAGGATATGAGGCAAGTAACCAATCAGCATTTCAGATCACATTCTTAAAGCTAAAAATAAACTGCATAATATTGAAGAAATTAGTTAGTGAAACAATTTAAAATAAGATAAAACAGCACTTAGTCTCAGTAGATTGTCTATAAGTATTAATTACCAAAAAGTAAAATCTACATCACTCTCTTCAACTGTCGTCTTCAGGCATTACGCCGTTTACGTCAACTGCAAAAGTGTGTTCCTCATAACAACCTAGATAAGAATCACACATGAAATAGAGTTTGTACTTCCTCGTTCCAGCTTCAGCAGGGGAGGTGAAATCAAGCTTGATCCTTGACTCCCTCTGAAGATTAACCCTCTTAATAGCTACTAGTTGGTTGCTTTTAATATCACCAACAACAAGCCACCATCCTTCTTCCTTGTCTTTAGGGTATCTAGGCGCAAGCACAGGTCCAATCTCAGATCTTTACTCAAGAGTTACCTGCAAGGGGCGACTCAACGTAATTTGAGGCCTAAAACAAAATTTTAATTGAGGCCTAAAATTTATATAATTATCAAATATAGTATTTTATTTTTTAAAACTTTTTAAGTGCAAATTATTACTTGATATCTTTTCTTAAAATGTTTTTTTCGAATATCATTTTTAATTATTAATTTTAAGTAATATTTTATCAATTTAACATTGGAAAATATTATTTTGCTGAGGCAATCATTATATAAATTATTAACATAATATTATAAGTAATAAGTTGACAAGCTTTACATAAAAATAAGAATTAGAACCATAAAATTTGATACAAGAAATTGATAACTTGGTATAAGTTATAACCCTACTTTAATATGTTTATGTAATACTTGAATATTTAAGAAGAAACAAACAAAAGAAAAATTGTAAGTCACTTTATTGAATTTTTTCGACTATTAATTTATATTTTTGACAGTGTATTACTCTAACTTATCAAAAATATTTAAAAAGAAAGTGCAAAAGAATTTTAAAAAGATAAATAATACGAGTGTTAGCGAACAGAATGTAAACATACAAAATAATGTTTTCTTAATTTCTTCTATTTGATTGGAGTTAAAAATAATAAAATAATATATATTTGTTTAAAATTATACTTTTTAAGTAAAAATAATAAAAATTAACACATAATTTTTTCTTGATGAAAATTTGAGGCCCCCAAAAATTGGGGGCCTAAGGCATGTGCCTTAAATTTATCAAGCAAGAGCCGGCACTGGTTACCTGTAAATTCACATTGTCTCCTGCTCTCACATTACCACCGTTCAGCACATCATATGTCAAATCAATGTATGGATATCGCTGCAGAAACGATCAATATCCACAAGCTGTGACTCTGATATTTGCAAGAGCTCATGCCTCTCATCATCTTTCATCTCCACTAAATCAAACACACTCTCTACACTCTTTCCTGGATTCTCTTGGCACTTCTTAGCCAATTCCTTTGTGAAGTGTGGAAGTTGAAGAAGCTCAGAATCGTACCCCCACATTCCTTGAGTGATCGTCTGGCTCGCTTCCATTGCTAGAAGTGCTAGATTCAGCCATCCATTACTGGATATTACATCAACCATTGCTTGAAGCAACCTACTAGCAGAAAGAAGTACCTCTTGCTGGTCAGAAGCAAGATTTCCACCTACCATTTGCCTAGAGAAGTGGGCTTGTAACAGAGCATTAGCCTTGACATGAGGGTCTGTGTATTTGGGATTCCCAAAAGAGAAGCGCTGATGATTAATTAACCTTCTTATCAACTCCTCTTCACCGGGTCTTATTGGAAGCTGTTCATACTCCGTTGCTGAAGCCATAATTTCAAGCAAGCCCTTCAACTTCGTTGTGGAGGTCAAAGAAGAGGTAAAACGTTCTGTTGTCGTGTAACTGATGTAATAATATGATGCAATCAATCCATGATTCAGGGGTGAAAGAAAAATGTCATCTACAACAGTAACACACTTGCATGACTCCAAGTCACTGATAGTATTCTCCACCAGCTCTGAGAGGTGATCCTAAATATGCCTGTGACTAACACCCTGCAGATTATAGTAGTTTGGATTCTGAGTGAGCCATCTGTACATAAATGTCCATGTAAGGTAATCTACTGCATCCTGCTCGTTCTGAATAACTCCAACAACAATCTGTGTGTTGAAATTGTCATGGAGATAGTGCTGTAAATGGCTCTCAACTGGGAATCCTTCATACAAGAAATTCTTGTAGTAGTCCTTGCGTGGTGCATGGCAGAGGATGAGACACTTCCCCGAACTATCTACAAGAGGTCGACTGGCATGGCCCATCATCTGCAATAAATCACTCACAGGATAGCCACTGTGCACATTTTCCCTACCATCATGGTACTGCGTTCCCATAACCACCACCAGCTGGGCAGAGAGGCGCACTCCCCAACACATTTTACTGCTCATCACACATACTTGAATCCATCCAGCTTCAAACAGTGTCTTCACTATATCCTGATCTGTGCCAGACAAGCCTTCATGCAAGTAGCCCACACCATACTTTAGTGTTTCTTTTAGCACAGGCTCGTTGATTCTCTCCACAAAAGTCTCCAGCTCTGTTTCAGATTTCAGCAAAAACACAGGTGTGCCTTTGTTGTCCATGCTTGAGTAAGTCATCAGATCCACCGCAGCAAGGCGTGCAAGCTTCCTTGTGGGGACATACACTATTGCTGGTTTTCCTTTCCTTGCATGTTGTACTATTGCAGTGTACGTGAGTTTTGTCATGGCTTGCATCCTAGCCTCAAAGTTAGCAATGTCAACACCCTGAATATGTATGTCCAGTGGCACAGGCCTGACACAAGGAGCAAAGTTGAAAAGTTCATGAGATGTAGCCCCAATCCATTGCCCCAAATCCTTGGCATTAGCCAGGGAAGTTGGCAAAGCAACAATACGAACCTTGTTCTCAACCTGGCTTGAGATATATCGCATCCGAGAGACAATCACCTCTAGCACTGCACCGCCTTGGCCACCAATCAGGTGCAGTTCGTCAACAATGAAAAGACTTACTTGCCTAACATACTTGTGCTGTTTCCAACGGCGGGATAAAGCATCCCATCTCTCAGGTGTGCTAATGATTAACTGGCCCTTCTCTAACAGTTTCAAATCAGTCGTCGTTTCCCCAGTTAATTCAACCACTCTCATTCCAAGAGAGTCCCCAAATTTCTTCTTCCAATCACTGTATCGCTCCTTAGCAAGAGCCTCAAGTGGAACTATATACACTGCACGGAAAATACTATCAGGTCCTTTCTGATGATTTCTTAATATGGGAAATTCAGCACAAACGGTCTTCCCACTACCAGTTGGAGCTGCAACCAAGACGTTGTCATCTGAGTTGTACAAGACTGTAAAAACCTGAGTTTGAACTGGATTGAAATGCTTAAAATCTTGATAAAGCGCTTCATAAGCTGGATTCCTCAATGTAGTAACTGGTAGAGGTTGCAAATCTAGCAACTCGGTGGGAGGAGGATACTTCTCTGGTAAAATCAGGTGCCGGAAAGGTACTGGTAAAACAGTTTGGGACCCTAGCCATCTGTCAGACACAACACGGATGAAGTATTAAGGAGGCAATGGTTCATAAATTGGGACTGTGAAGTTCAAGTATGGTCCTCATTAATATACTGCTTCTTCAGCATGAAATATTCATGATGAAGAATTCGCTCCCTGTCGTTATCTTCTACAATAACCCAGAAGGGTTCTACAAAACCATGGACCTTGTCCTCCCACTGGAAATCTGGTGTGATAGTCAATTCTACCCTCAGCATAGAGCGAGTAATTGGTTGAACATGTGCTGCAAGGTTGAGCTTTGGGAACTGATGAATGAATTTGTGAAGTGTTCTTCCCTGCTTAGGGAAACGAATAAGCTCCCCTAACTCTTGAGATGAAAGATCATAATACCGCTCCCAAGCCAAATTTTTCTTCTCCAATCTCATCAAGATTTCATTTGGAATGCCATGGAATTGACCAAGTGGTGTCTGCACACTCCACATCCTCTTACTTATCATCTTGCACCATTTCAAAGCCTTATCAGCTAACAGAGCCCATCCTCTTTTCAGAACTATCTCAAAAAGGGCTCGCATCAGACGTGCAGCACTCTGAGTTATATAGACCATGTCCGATGACAAAGACAGCCCTTCAAGCTTCAGCTGTGAAATATATGCCTGCAGTAGAACATTGATCTTGGCACTGGGCTCCTCAAGACTCTCTTTTATAGGAATGGGAACACTATCCAGAAGCTTTGCTAATTCCATTTTCTCATCCTGCCTTACTGTTACACATTTGAACTTTTCACTGAGAGAGAAGAGTCTACAAAGCACAATGTCACCAATTGTTGGTTTCAAGTGCTCATTAATGTGGAAATTGTCCCATGAGTTATGTAGTAACAGCTAGCAATGCCACCCAAGTCAGTCACCTGGAAATATCCACTCTTCCTATCATACTTAATCAGGTTGTTTTTGTCCAGTAATGCAGCAGCAGAATGAACCAAGTCAGCACACCTTTCCTCCAAAGCATCTTCAGTTTTGACACCAGCAGCAGCAAGACCATAAAGACTGGGATTTCATACCATTCGAACATAGAGGTAAGTATAGAGGATCCACTTGCATGCCTCTTTGGCATTCTGCACCGTCCCAAGGACAATCTCTGCGTTCAACTGATCAGGCAACTTAGATATGAACTGACTTTCAATAGGAAGTTGCTGATTCATTAAAGAAAGATAATATTTCAGTGAACTGTGTCCAGTTATGATGATTCCTTCTCCATAAGTGTCATATTGAGGCCTTCCAGCACGGCCGAGCATCTGCATAACATCAAGGGGACTCAGTTCAGTCCAGGCTCCTTTCTCAGGGTTGTATATCTGAGTGCCTTTTATAATGACGGTATGTGCAGGTAAATTGACACCCCAAGATAAGGTTGCTGTTGACACCAGAACTTGCACATGTCCCTTAGCAAAGAGGTCCTCCACAAGTTGACGATCGGTCCTAACCAACCCCGCATGATGAATTGCGAAACCATATGATAAAAGATTCTTGAGATCATTGTTCTTGACAAGATCTGTGTGAGACTGAAGAATTTCTCGATTAAAACTATCCTCCTTTAAGAACTTACCTAGTGTGTCATTAGCAAGTGCTGTATGTCGTATTGCACGAGCTGTTCTAGTTGTTTCCTTCCCTGAGTGGACAAAAATAAGCACTTGCTGCTTTCCTGCCACACTGGTTACCTTCTCATAGCAAACATCATTCATCAGCTGGAATCTCTGCAACGGCTTCTTAACAGTAATTCCAATATACGGTTGAGCCAACGGGACAGGCCTGTAACTATTGTCAAAATGGAAGAGGCCTTTGTTCAGATCAACTCTCAAAAACTCTGCCACATCCTCAAAATTTGGAAGTGTCGCTGACAACCCAACCAGCCGGATATGCTCTTTCGTGGTCTCACTTTGTCTGATAGTTCTTGCGACTAAACTTTCCAAAACAGGACCTCTGTTGTCATGCAGGAGATGTATCTCATCAATTATAAGAAGTTTAACAAGCTGTGTATATGTACGATCACCCGACTTTCTGGTTACAATATCCCATTTCTCCGGAGTTGTCACAATAATTTTAGTTTCTTCAATCTGTTGACGAGTTAGTGACTGATCTCCACTCAATTCTTTCACAGTGACACCATAGTGTTCCAAACGCCTGGAGATATTGTCAACTACTTCAGCCTCAAGGGCTTTCATTGGCGCCACATAGACAATCTTATAATTGTTATGATTGAAAGATCCATCTTCCTTACGGTTCAATCCAATTTGATGAAGTATAGTGAGCATAGCTACATTAGTCTTGCCAGCTCCTGTGGGAGCACACAGTAAGATGTTCTCAGGAGTAAATACGGCAGTTTCATATACTTTACTCTGCACCCTGTTCAATTGGATCATCCCAGTGAAAGCTGGTTGTGCCCACTGTGGAAGGGAAGAGATGTTCACAAGCTTTTCTCCAGGAGCTAATGGCTTTGGCTTCAATGCTGGCACATGAACTTCCTCATAACCCTTCATATGATTCCTATACGATCCTGCCGGGAGCTCACAGTTTTTGTTTGTCATCAACAAACCACCCTGATGGAAGGCAAGGCTGTCAAGATCGAGCAATGAACGGTGGCCCATCAACCAACCATTATCAAGATCTTCACCATCTGCACCAGATGCATCCTTAAGTCGCCTAGCTTCTTCCTTAAAGCTTTTCTCCAAATTCTTCTGTCTCTCTTTCACAGTTTCCTTAGTAGTAGCATGCAACTGTTGTAATATTGCAGCATAATCTGGCCCCAACCCCAACATCTCTTGTTCGATTTTCTTCCTCGTTTTTTGGTCTTCAGCCCTTGCGAGACGAGTACACCACACTACCTTTAGCCGGTTTCTCAGAAGATACTTGATGAGATTAAACTTGTCATATTGCAGATGCACCAGCAACTTTGTTTCCACATCACGATCATCACCACTTTCAGCAAGAATTTTAAGAACCTCTTCAGCAAGCTTTTGACTCTGTTGCGGATCAATCTTCTGCTGTTCATAAGCTTGAGAAATCTTTCTTTGAAGCCAATAAGCATCTATATACCGAACATTCAAAGCCATCCCCTCATCAGCTTCCTGCAATATCTCATCATCAATGCCGCCACTGCCCATCTGCATAGTGCCAGCAACATTACCTTCCAGCTGCACATACTCATCCTCTTCTTCATCATCTGGCACCACATCAAGATCACTTTCTTCTTCGTCTTCTTCGTTCTCCTCAAAATCAACTGCTACACCAATATCATCATCACATTGATAATCAGTAATAAATCTTCCAATTGACACAAACTTATCAAATACCTGATTCGATACGGATACATTCAACACCTTCTCAATCTCCATCTTTTTCTTATCAGAATTATTGGAATTACCATCGTTAAGCACAGCCAAAATCTCATCAGCCACCGCACTCACAATGTTGAGAGGCTGTCCACATAATTGATGCTGAATCAAACTGAGCATGCACTCGTAAGCAGCCCCAGTTTCCTTAGTTTTCGGCTGGTAAACTCCTCCTTCCTCTTCCCTCCAATTAAGAACAGAACTTTCTTCTCCCGGAATCTTCCGTCTCTTCTTGCTCGGCATAGTGGCCTCAGAGAAAACAATTAGTTCCCGTTTCTTCTTCTGAATTTTCTCCGGCGGCGAACTCCGGTAAACACGATCTCCAAACTTTTTGGGATCAATTTTCCCATACAGAGACTCAGCTTCACCGGAAGGTTCATGCAGCCCGGAATAACTTGTTGGAACACAATCGGAATCTGCCATATTCAATCGGAACCCGGAAAGTCAAAAGTTACCGGCGAAGTTTTTGTTACAGAGAATATAAAGCGAATTGAGTTTTAGTGGTAAACGGATTAGTTGGATGTATTAGCAACCATATTTATAATGCTACAAAACCCAAATTGACTAGAAGAAATTAAAAGAAAAAAAAACTTATTTTTAGATAATTTTGACAATAATTCTATTTAAATATGAATTAAACTAATTATGACTTAAGACTAGCAAAAGCTAATTAGTTTAGTATTACCATTAAAGTGAATATCAATTTATTTTAATTAATTGTTTGGAGACCAAGTTAACTAGGAACCGACCAAATTACTTTGGGATAAATCTAATTTCGATATCAAAATAATTACGTGGAGACCAAGTTGTTTTATCCCTATTGATAGGAGGATTTCCTCTACATTTATATGACATAAAAATTGTGATAAGATATTCTTCTTGAATTCCTTGTTGAATTATGATTGTGATTATTTTATTTTAAAAAAAAGGATTTCTACGAAAGAAATAGGAGTCTTGTATATTCTCTAAGGTCTTCTTCGTTTTCATTAGGGTCATGATATTTGAATTTGAATTATCTTTGAATAATAAAAATATTATCTATAATTTTGAACATCAAACAATTATGATGATTTATTTTTCATCATGTGAATGTGCGTCATTTATTAATATATAAAAATAATAAATATACCATTCAAATTAAAAAGTAATTAAATATTAGAAAAATATAATTTTTATAAAATAAACTAGTTACTTGATAAATAAAATAAAATATATGTTCGCTAATGATGGTTTGTAGTGGTGGATATGGTAATGATTGGTGTTAGTGACTAGTAATGATAGTTGGGATAGTAAATGTGATTGATATTTTACTGACTGAGTTGATAATGATTGTAATGGTGAGGTTGCATGATATTAGTAGTTGGTGGTATTGATGGTGATGGTTAATGATGTATTAGTGATAGTTAGTGTGGAGATGATTGGTAGTAGAAATTGGTTGCAATGGTTGTAGTGACTTGCAATAGTGGCGGAAGTGACAATACTGATGATGATGGTGGCGGCAATAGGTATAATAATAAAATTGCCGAAAGATTTTCCTTTTTAATTATGGAGGTGCTAGATGTGATACATATTGACAATAGTAGTTGGGATAGTGATGGTTGACAGTAATGATTGTAATGACAAAGATGGTTGGTGGTGCGACGGTAAATAAATATATTATCGAGAATGACTATATTATGAATCGCCCAAGTTGTGCTTCACAAAATCATTTGAGACTGAACTTGTTTGAGAAATAATTTAAAAGTTATGGTTAAAGTATCATTTTGCATAACATTATATTTGTCAAAACAATGAAAATTTCAACACTACAGACTCCTCAGCAGCCGTAAATTTCAGAACCTGAAAATGCAATAAAAGTAATTTTCTGTCCAAGTCTTTTGGTCTCACATTTTTGTGCTGCCAAGAAAGTTTGCATTGAGAGCCTATGTAGGAGATTTCTATGGACAGAAGATGTAGACACTTCAAAGAAGACCTTGTTTTCATGGGAAAGATTGTGTAGCCCCAAATCTGCAGGAGGATTCAACATATCAGACATACAAGCCTGAAACAAAGCTGCAATTATTAAGCTTCTTCGGAACGTGAGCAAAAAAGAAAGAAAGGATGTGGAATTCTGGGTGCACCTATGCTATGGGAAGCAAGGAACTATTTGGGGCACTAAAGCTGCTCAAGCCTCATGGATGGTACATAAAATCCTTAATACGCATGGGTATTTCACCAGTCTTTGCATGAATATGGGTTGTGGTCGAGGCTATGAATCCATTGGACCTGCCAATCGAATGCATTGTAACACTCATAATGATGGACTTCACGAAGATTCCATTGGATTCCGGAAGCTGAGGCAATTGGCTGGCATGAAGTTACAGTATTGCAAATGGAAAAGTTCTCAATAAAACAATTATACCTGAGGATTAGAGGTGATGCCAAAAGGTTGAGAGGAGGAAGCTAGTATGCAACAATGCTTCCAGCCCAAAATGGATCTTCATTTAATACCTGACCCTTCAGGGTAAGTTACTTACCAAAGACAGATTAGCAGGTTGGGGCTGTGTAGACTGTAATTAATCATTTATTCTTTACCTGTTCCTTCTCCTCACAAATATGGACTAAGATCTTACAATGACAACAAATACATAGACCAACTGTAAAACAAATTCAGGAATATTACACGAATCGGCTTACTTTATCTAGCAGGAGATTGACGAGTTAGTGGTCAACTATATTAGCAAAACTATCTATACAACTACTCAAAATTCTATCTATTTTGATTCCATAGCTCTACAGAATTATGAAAGGGGGAAGAGAGAGAGGAGGAAAAGGCAACATCTATACCATATAATACTGGGAAAATTGAAGTTGTGATTGACATACATTTGTTTTCCCTAGCCTTGGACAACTTAACCAATAAAGTATTCAACCCCTATTCTCAAATAAATAGTCACCATTTTGCCCATTTGCCTGTTAATTAAGAAACTAGTCAAAATTATACGCTTGTTAGTTTCATTTTATCAAGCCACTTTAAATTTTTTATTAGCCCTTAAAATTCTATAAGAGCATTTCTAGTAGGCTTTTCCATGACTAAATTTAAACATGTATGTTTTTTTTTATGACAAGGGAAACCCGCAGCCGCTACCCTTTGGGTGCGCACAGGGTAAAACCCCCGCTCCTATGCAATAGCTCGCAAACCACATAGGAGAGGTAACCCGCACTAGGCAAGCCCGGTGCGACGAGCTCGACCCAGAAGGCAAACCCCTTGCTTTCGCTGGCAAGGGGTTTCGAACTTGAGACCTCCAACATGGAAGTCCCAAGCCCAAAC
>JAJOOR010010910.1:0-28597 GCA_036250505.1 Solanum acaule
AGTATAAATTTTTAAGTGTAATATTCCTAATTTTTTAATTTTAATAAAAAAAAATAATTTATAACGGTTGGACCCGGTTTCCGGTCCGGTCCGGTCCGTTACCGGTCCGGGACGGGTACAGGTATTTTTTTCCGGTATTATCGGTTCCGGTCCGTCCCGGTTCCGGTTCGGTTCCGGCCCGTGGTGCCCGATTCCGTTCCGGTTCCGGAACGTCCCGGTCCGGTAGTTCCGTTACCGGTTCCGTTGCCACCCTTAGTTGCAGCGACAAATCGCTTTTCATTGATTAAGCTGAATGAAGCTTATGTGTTAGTGTATATGTTTGTGTCTGAGTTGTTGATGGGTTTTGGATTAATTGATATTATTCATTGGATTTGGTTCATGTTTCCTGGATCTTAATGTGTTGAAAAAAACGAAAAAAAGTTGCTATGTTTATGATGGAACTTTGATTGCGTACTCTTCTATAGTTGAACTGTTTATATGGTAGAATGAAGATTTTTCTTACTGTTAGATGACAAAGAATGATGGAATTTCGATTTTTTTGGGATGAAGCTTGTATTTTTAATGTTAATTTTGGACATGATTTTGTACTATTTTTAAACGATTTTTTTCCATACTTTGTAACTACATAAATGGGATAAATGACCATTTACTTAATCACACTTCCATACTTGTTGATTTTGTTAGTTCTCCTATAACTACAAAAATGGAATAAAATGACCAATTATTTAATTACAATTCCATACCTCTTTATTTTGTTAGTTCCTCTAAGCATTTAACTGGTTCTGTTTTGTCTTTTTATAGTTCGCAGAGAGACTTACTTATTTTGTTATCTTCTTTTTGCATATCAATGACCAATTTTAATAGTTTAGAAAATTGTTGCAAAAATTTCATTAGTAGTTGCACACTAATCTCTGGTGAGGATGGTATTGGTAGTAGAAGAGAAGTGAACTTACTTTCTGGATTTGCTGGTAAAAAAAAGGCATAGACAGATTGTATATTCTTGATGATGATATGTAGGTGAATGTATTTAGTGTTCTTGATGTTGATCATAGTTTCTTCAACTTCAAATCTGTTATCACTTTGCATAAGGATAAATAAAAAGATCAAGAAAAATGAGATATAATTGGTAATTACTATTAGACAGTGGCTATACAGTCATATGTTGTGGATAACCTGAAATTAGCTGTATATATCAGTTGCACAAACTTTTAACTGCCTTAAGTGGATAGGGAAAGAATTCACAAAGAATAGGAGTTGAGGTTAGTTTGTAGATCATCTTGATCATGCAGACTGAAATTTATCCCACCGCGTCTAACTTTTCCACTTTCCCTTTCGACTGAAATTGCAGAACAAACTCCAATATTTGTATAATGATACACTTGAGATTTCTTCTGTGTCAACTGTTATTACTGCTGCATTTTATTGCACACTTGAGATTTCAATGTTATTATTGTTACATATCACAGGATTTACAATGTCAATAATGTCCAAGTTTGAACAAATTAATAATGTAGAATAATAGGGTGAGGAAGTGATCAAGTCTTTTTTATTCAAAATAATAATAACAAAAAAAAAATAAGAGCGGCGATTTGCAAACAACTCCGAGAGGGACAGCTCATACACCTATATATAGATTTTAAAAATGAGACTTCTGTGGGAATAGGATGAAACGTCGTCATGTTGCATGATTTATTGAATGTTCCAATAGGTTTGCATCAACTCTCACCAGGCTTATGTTGTTGTTTGGGAAAAAACTTTCTTTTTAATTATTGTACAAAGTCTATATATTGACTTTTGCCCTTGCTAGCTAATAGTTTGATCTCCTTCTTTTGGTCTGGCCTTTTTGTAATGCAGCTTCTTCGTTCTCGCTTTGTGTTCGTGCAGTTGTATAGGCTTCTACCTACAAGGTAATGCTTTCCCTACCAAAAATAAATTTATGTCAGCATTACGTGCATTTACAACTTTATAATATGAATACTTCTTGCTGATATATTTATTATTCCATGTGATTATTAATAACTGATAGAAACATACTATTGAAATGCCGAATAAAAAAAACAAGTACATCCACACTCTGACAAAGCTAGACGTCATGACTTATATAAAGTGAAGCGCCCTACCAAAAAAGAAGTTGTCTTCCCCAGAACCCAAACCAATAAAACTGGATTGAGCAGACAATATTTCACTGCTAACTCAACCATCTCTGCATCTTTCCTCACGCAGCTACATTCTGCTGAACAACATCCTATTCAGCGAGAAGATTGCTTATATCAATTTGAATTAGGTCAGAAAATTATATTGATATTTCTTTAGAAAAAAATATATTATATTATATAGATATATGCTAAATACATGTACATGATAGGCTCAACATCAACTGCTGATGAACACTGTAATGAAAACACTATAATGACACAAACATCCATAAATTACCATATGTTGAAACCCGTTCCAAAATGTAATTTTTGTGGTGCAAAAAGATTTGAATATGAATCAGTGGGTTTCTGTTGCGGCAAAGGTGCTATTAAACTAACTTCTCACCAACTTCCATCAGACTTGCAAAATATTTACCTACAACATAACGAGAAATCAAAGCTATTCCGAACTTATATAAGAACCTACAATAACAAGGTTCGCATTCACATCTCTTGGAATAAACTACGATAAAGATTTAGCGAAAAGAAATAAAGGCATTTATACATTTAGAGTCTAGGGTAAGATGTACCATTTTATAGATGATCTAATACCAAGTGGTGAAAAAATGAAAAATCTTCAACTATACTATTTTGACAGCGAAAATGAATTGAAAAACCGAATGGCATACTCTGATAAACTAAATCAACAAATTGTCGAAACTTTAATGGAAATATTACAAGTTAATCCATAATCTAAATTCTTAAAATCTTTAATAAATATTCCACAACTATCTGATTTCTATATTGCTCTTAAATCTGATGCTGGTCTAAATTAACATATATATAACTTACCAACTACATCAGAGGTTGCAGGAATATGGTTAGAACAAAATATTAACAACCATGTTTCCACACTTCATACCAGAATATATACTAAAGTGATAGAAGTCAATTAGTACATTATTATTATGGATGTTATGATTCATTACAATATCCACTATTGTTCCCTCATGGTGAAAATGGTTGGCACTGTGGTATTAAAAAAATTAAACCTTTAAGTCCTCATTTGACTACACAAACACACTGTAAAAATGAACAACTACCAAATGTTAACAATATGGCCTCGATTGATGGATTTTTAAATTTAGAAGATGAAATTATGCAAAAAGGTAAACAAAAAGAGAAAATGTTTCTTGTCGTGAATATTATTGCTATAAACTTCAAATGAGAGATGATGAAAGCATAATTCTGCATTCAGGTAGATTATTCCAACAATATGTAGTAAATGAATGGATCAAAATCGAAACTCAAAGACTTGATTTTACTTATTTTAACCAAGACTTCATAAGAACTGATGTATTATGAGGGCTTCTTGATGTTCTACGCCGTGGCGAAAGAGATGCTTCCCAAGTAGGTAGAAATAGAATAATACCTCCCAGTTTTACCAGTGGTCCTAGAGATATGCGTCATCGATACATGGATGCTATGACTTTAGTTCAGCGTTTCGAAAAGCCTAATCTGTTTTTAACTATGACTTGTAATCCCTCTTGGCCTGAAATTAAAGAAAATCTACTGCCAACTGATCAAGCACAAAATATACCTGATTTAATTTGTAGAGTGTTTCGAGCAAAGTTAGAGGAATTAAAAAAATATATATTCACCGCGCATATATTTGGTAAAGTTATTGCATATATGTACACAATAGAATTTCAAAAGCGAGGTCTTCCTCATGCTCATTTTCTTATTATACTTGAAGAAAAATACAAAATATTAACACCTAAAGCATATGATCAATTTGTTTGCGCTGAGCTACCAGATCCCAAAAGAAATCTTCATTTATTTGAACTTGTTCGTTTACACATGATACATGGTCCCTGTGGTACATTAAACCCAACATGCCCTTGTATGGAAAAAAAAAAAGGTTATTGTAAATTCAAATATCCAAAAAACTTTTGTGCACAAACAACTAAAGGCAAAAGTTCATATCCAATCTATAGAAGACGAAATACAGGACAATCTATAAAAATTGGAAGTCATCTTCTTGATAACTCATGGGTGGTTCCTTACAATCCTTATTTGCTCTGCAAATTCAATTGTCATATAAATGTTGAGATTTGTTCTGACATTAAAATTGTAAAATATATTTATAAGTATATATGCAAAGGACACGATAAAATTGCATTTAATTTACACACCGATAACACAAATATAAAAATTGATGAAATAAAAGAATATCATTCAGCTAGAAGCTACATGGCGTATATATGCTTTCCCTATTAGTGAAATGAACCCATGTGTATACCATCTTCAACTTCATCTTGATGGACAACAACTTGTATCTTTTAAAAGCACAGACAATATTATAAAGTTATAAATAATCCTATGATAAAAAAAACTATGTTAACTGATTTTTTTGCAATGAACAAAGTCAATAAAGAAGTTACCACTTTAAATTTATTATATAGAGAATTTCCAGAATTTTTTGTATAGTCAACTTCATATAGAATGTGGACACGCCGCAAACAAAGAAATGCAATTGGTCGTGTCCTAACCTGTCACCCAACTGAGGGAGAAAGATATTATCTTAGGCTGCTTTTAATGAATGTAAGAGCACCTAAATCATATGAAGATTTGCTCACTTTCAATGGAGAATATTGTAGTACATTCAGAGAATCAACAGAGAAAAGAGGATTGTTACTTTGCGACAACAATTTAACATAATGTATGTCTGAAGCGGCCACTTATCAAATGCCATCTAGCTTAAGACATTTATTTGGTGTGTTGCTAGCTTACTGTAATCCAAATAATCCTAAAGAGTTATGGAAACAATTTGAAAATTCAATGTCTGAAGATTTCAACAAATACCCAGGTCTATCTTCAAAAGAAGTTCGTTATAAAGTACTAAATCATATTAATGATATTCTTTATTCAATGGACCGTGATATTAATGAATTTGAGCTAATTCCAAAAATCATAAAACCTTCTGCATTGGCTAAAGAGGCTAAAGATGTACTTTCTGAAAGAAATATAATTGTTAGTGAAAAAGATTTGCTATTACAAAGGCAATTAAATAGAGACCAACAAATAGCCTACAATACAATTCTGAATAGAGTTTTTTGAATAAACCAGGGGCTTTCTTTATTGATGGCCCAGGTGGAACCGGTAAAACTTTTTTGTATCGTGTGTTGCTGGCTACTGTGAGACATCGAGGGTTTGTTACTTTAGCAACAACAAGTTTCGGTGTTGCAGCCTCGCTTCTTCCAGGAGGTCGAACAACACAATCCCATTTTAAATTACCTATAGAAATTGATGGAAATTTTAGTTGCAATATAAGTAAACAAAGTTCATTAGCGTCTTTAATTCGAGATGCAAAATTAATAGTATGGGCTGAAATTTCAATGACAAAAAAAGAAATGATTGAGGCACTAGACTTGCTTCTAAAAGAATTAATGGAAACAAATATTCTATTTGGTGGAAAAGTTGTTGTATTTAGTAGCGATTTTAGGAAAACTCTGCTTGTTGTTCGTGGTGGTAAAAGAGAAGATTTTGTTTCTGCAAGCTTACTTTGCTCTAAAATTTGGAATGAACTTGAAAAACTACAACTGTCCGAAAATATGCGAGCAAAAATAGATCCTGCCTTCTGCCAATATTTGATGAGAATTGGCCATGGAAAAGAAAAAATAAATACCTAGGGAAAAATTGAAATTCCGCATTCTTTTATTCTTCCTTTTACTGATGAAAAGGATTCCTTAAATATTTTATTCAAATTTGTTTATCCCAATCTATATACATCTGCTTCAAATATTTCTTTCATTACTTCCCACGCTATTCTAACAACCAAAAACGATTTCGTTGACGAAATAAATGACATGTTGATTATGCAATCTCCATCTAATATTAAAGTATATATTGTTGTTGATGAAACTCTAGACCCAAAAGATCAAAGTGAATATGAAGACTTTATGCATACTTTAAACCCTCCAGGATTGCCTCCTTACAAATTATCTTTAAAAAAACATTGTCCAATTATATTACTAAGAAATCTAAATCCTTCGGTGGGTTTGTGTAATGGAACACAATTAACATGCGATGACTTTAAATCACATATTATCAGTGCCACAATTTTTAATGGTGATTTCAAAGATACTCATGTATTTATTCCAAGAATACCACTATTAACATCACAAGATGAAAAGATACCCTTTCAATTTAAAAGAACACAATTTCCAATACGCTTATGCTTCGCTATGACTATTAACAAAGATCAAGGTCAAACACTAGATTTTGTTGGAATTTATCTGAGAGAACCTGTTTTTTCTCATGGCAACTATATGTTGCATTATCAAGAGCTAAAAGTTCTGTGTTAAAGTATTAATAAGACCGCCAACAGTTGAGGATAAAAATGATTGTTATACACATAATATAGTTTATGACGAAATTATCGCAAAAGCTTTTCTCTAAATTGATACTGCAGTAATTTACGGTAAAAAACTCCCCTTATTTTCTTTGACGATTTTATCTTTCAATTTTTTTATATTATGTTATGCAATTTTGTTACTATCTATATTCTATTTGCTCATATTCTTATTATGCACTAACAACATCACAATATTATAATCGCAGATCATCTCATGGTAGAAAGATTAACCATAAATGCCGTTACCAGCGAAACCAAAGAATGGACAGTTAAGGTGCAAGTCGTTGATAAGGGCCGACCTAGAGATAACATGCAAAAAACCAATAAGTATCAACTCATGATTCTTCAAGATGAAGAGGTACGACATTGCTTCCATCACATCCACTTACATTTTCCTTAATCTTCTTTATCTAGAACTCAATCCTCACTTAAATTAGCTTCGCAATTACATTTATCCATGCCTAAGACATTTGTCATTCTCCATTGATCTTCTCACTGTCTTCTTCTATAGCTTTGTTATTTCCTATTTAGCTCACTCATTTTTTCATGAGTAAAGCAAACACAAGCTCTATTAGTTGTCAAAAATCATTGTCTGCAACCAAAATGGAAATACAATTCAAGTAGAATCCTCTCATTATTCCTGCAGACAATACTAACACTTCAAATTTGACAATTTGTTTGAAAATGCTCTTTGCCTTCTCAAGACTTGATTTACTTTTACTACCACTTATTCAGACCCTATTCATGGGATCAAATAAGGTATATGATTTTGTCGTCGTCAAATTAGTAATGTTTTGCTCCATTTTTAACATTCTTATTTTTGAATTTATTCATATGATGCTTCTTGTATTGTGTTCCACAAGGTCTGATTGGAGAGCTAAGACATCTATTTCAAAATTTCTCACACAAGACAAACACAAAGCTTGAATTTCATAAATAAAATTTTCAAGCTTTAAACTTATTTTATTACACTTTTGAGATGCATCTTAATTCCAATTAATATGGAATGATGTTAGAAAGCTAAATGCATTGTCAGCTATATAAAGCTCTCAACATGTAAAGTCATTGTTGAGAACTCAAATAATAGCATCCACAGCTAAAACGGATAAAAACAATATGTTTAGTTGTTGAAAACAACTTTACCTGATAGCACTTGGATTATTATTTTTGCCTTTAAAGCATTGGAAAACAACTCTATCACATGTTGTTTTGAATTTTTTAAATTGAAAATTAGCAGAAGGTAAAAAACAGATGTCAAATTCAAAATGTGTGGAGAAATGATCCTCGAGCCTTTTGGACAAACTTGATTCTGACGAAGAAGAACCAGGGGGATATCTAGACATTTCAATTTGAAAAATCTAATGCCAAGTCACTGTTAGTCAAACTGTCTTAGAATATATGTGCATTGTTCTTACTTCTCGAGTTGTTGATTACATCCATTATCCCTTCTACGATATACATAATGTATTTGATATTCTATCATGTTGGTGTCAACTTTAGCTGCTCCAAGCTGGCTATTTTGATGACAAAACATAAAATCTTGCAGCCATGCCATTGATATGAGCTGCACATTCTTGCATCAAATCTTGCAGATAGTATTGCTAATTTCTCTTTTGTTTCTACACAAACTTGGAATGACACTATTATCTTGACTCGCTTTTGGTGGGCATTGTAGTGAACAACTTTTGATTGTTACTGGAATAACTATTCCATTGTAGTGGAAATTGTAAGATATAATTTCTCTTTATATGAGATCATGTTTATTCCAAATTGAGCTTGTAAATTACTATATCTGCCATCTTTTATAGAATTAAATAATCTCATTGATTCTTAAGTTCTTATATAATTGACCATACTTAATACCAATCGTCATCAAGTGCATAATTATTTATTACATTGTCTCATCTCTTTTTTAATATCTTTAATTTTTATAATAACTTTTGTGCTCAGTTTTAGAAGAAGAATTTGTCTTCTTCAAATTGTTTACTTGATCCAAAGTGTATTGGTTGAGTCTCATGATTTATGGTACTCTATTCATCCTAAATACTTCAAATCATTCCGCAGAATTCTCCTTAACGTTGTCCTGCATTTCGCATAAACAAAAGACATGAGGTTACATAATATGTATCACTAACGATCTTTACAGAAAAGTCATTAGCCCAAAACAGCCAAATTTTATTATTAATGTTAGAGTAAGATCCCTGCAGCAGTCTCATGTAGTAATCTACTTGACTTGCTTGGACAAAAAGTTCTTGGAGACTAATAAAAGTTGCAACAATTCGGCCTGCTACTGCCCCTTCCCAGAAATTTTATTATGTGTCATAAATTGACTATCTTCAGACGACATTCGTCCAATGTGTAGCATTCCCCTTTTATGCATCTTTAAGCTATATTCATTGCTGGCACATGCATTTTGAAATTAAAACTTCAAAATTTAAGTTTTGGAAATAACCATGCTTTATACTTGGAAAAAATTCAACTTTTGCAACTAAAAATAAAACCTTACAAATTTTAAATTAAACACAATTTTCCTGGCCACAAAATAATATAATATGTGAAATTTAACTTACTCAATTGTATTTTCTCTTTTCCATAGGAAACACAAGTCCAAGGAATTATGTATGGCAGCGATATAAAGAGTTATGCTGAATTGTTTCTTCCATATCATACCTATTTGATATCAGTTGCAAGTGTTACTGAATCAAACCATGCATATGGAATTCCAATCAACACTTTCCATTGGACAATTGACAAAGGCACTCTCATTGAACCAATAGAAGAAGTTGAGCCACCAGAAGATTCACTGCCACCACCAACACGGCTTACTCTTACAATGTTCGACAGCTTCCACCATCAACCTGAAGGATTAGAATTTGGTATTACAAAAAATTTAACAACTTATACTTCTCATTAACTATAATTGTCTAACAACCTAAATTCTTTTCTAATTTATGCACTACTTTTCTCCAAGATGTCCTTGCCATTGTGGTTAACGTCGCCTTACCAACATGTGCAGCTAATGAATCAAGAATTCAAGAATTGATTATAATGGATAATCAGTAAGTATGAATTTATTATCATTTTCAGTTTTTCTGTTCTTCTTTTCAAACTTTTATAACAAATTAACTCCCTTACAAATTCATCCTGACGGCTCTTCTAAAAGAAAAGTCACTCTTAATCAAACCTTTTTACATTTGAATGAACAATACATAAGGTAAGCTTGAATGAAAAAGAACTTTGAATTCTCCATGTGCTGATGTCTCAAACTCTAATGGAATCAGCTTTTAATATATATTTTCCCCTCTATTGTAAGATGAAAAGTAGTTCTCCTCTTCCTATTAGAGCACCACCATAAGTTTTTCTCCCTTTATTCTTTTTATTGTCCAGTCTTCTCAGGCATCAAACTGTTAATTTAAGCTAAATTCATTAACTAAGTTATTGAAAAAAAAACTAATCTTTAGGCTGAAAAAATTGATTTGACTTGCATTTGTAAAGTAATTGTTGAGCAAAAAACAAATCTTCAGGCTAAAAAAATTGTTTTGAGTTGCATCTGTGAAGTGACTATAGAGTAAAAAGCTTAATCTTCTGGCTTAAAAAACTATTTGAATTACATTTCTAAAGTAACTATTTGAAAAACACTATTCTTTACGCTGATTGCATACGAAATGATCTCTCTGCCAGCTCATATATAAGTCTGTTCCTTTGCTAAATTGATAAAAATTGTCTTTCTTTCGGTTAATATCATTTATCAGCTCTTTCATTTTGCACTATGGTTGTATTATGCTTACATTCTCCCAATTATCCTCATCCAATGGCTTTTTACCTCATTCAATTTGATTGCAATACTACCCTCTTTGTAAAAAAAACAATACAACAGCTGCAATCTTTTTTTATTCCTTTTTCCCAGGAAGAAACCCAAAAAGCTTACACTTTGGGAAAGCTTCATTGATCATGTTGGAATATATATTGCGGAACAACTTAATCAATATCCAATCATCCTGGTTAGAAAATTGCAAAATCAAAATCATATGCAGGTAAACGCACACACTAATACCATATTCTTACAAATATCAAAGTGCTTAACTTACATTCAACCATTCCAATATACAGGATTAACAAGCAGGTTTGCCACAACAATTCAAATCAATCCTCCATACCCACAGGTTGCTGCACTCAGAAAATGGTATTTACTTCCACAAAAATTAACTACCAACAAATACATATGCATATCCATAAACTCACATTTACTTGTTTAAATTTATACTCCTAGGGCCACATCAAATGAACAATTGTTGATCGCATACACCAAAAAGAGTATAACTTCAACGGGTTCTCTTCAGCTTATTCCTTTTGAAGATGAGATCATATCAATTGCCGATGCATATCAACATCTTCCGATAAGAACAAATGCAAATTCCACAGATCATCATGTTGTATGTTTCTTGACACTTCCCCACAATCTTTCAGGGCCAAATAGTTTGCATACAAGCTCAATTTTCACTATTGGATGAAAATCAACAATTCTATATTTTAGCCTGTTCAACATGCAAACAAATCTTTACTAGGCTTCGTTCACAGAGGAGATTCTATTGTGCAACTTGCCGCCGTTCCACAAATCTTATTCCAAGGTATAACAATCACTAAGGTATCTTTAACAAAACTTCAAGCAGTGCATGTTCAATAAAAAACATTTTTTTCTCTTACTATCCGCGTTTATTATCATGACTAACCTGCAGACAAATATCTTCTATTTCTAAACCATTCAATTCTATTTTTCACTTACTATAGAAATTTATCTACACCCTAAATTCCTCTTTTTGCCTTTCCACCTAAATGCATTTTTATATTATATGCTTTACTTCCCGACTAACACCTTTAAATCATCCTCTTATCTACTCTTATAACAGATGCCAATTTGACATCACCATCACAGACAACAGTGGTTCAGCAACAGCACTAATCGCAGACGAAGCTGCTGAAACAATGTTGCATCTCACTTCAGAAGAAATCCACGACATTCGCTGCACTAAGGTATATATTACAGCTAATTAAAATAAATACAATATAAATGCCTATTGTTAACTAATCTTTTCTCATCCATCAAAATTCAAACGCCTCCCAAAAACAAATGTTGCCTCTTGCAAATGTGACAAGACAATTAACTGGAAAGACATTCACCATTCAAGTCAAAAAGTCATTTGCTAAAACTATGGATGGAACTCCTGCAAAATTAATTATCTTGTCCTATGTGGAAAAAGAAAACATCATCAGTGCACCATTATCACCAGCTCCAATGAACACAGCAGCAAGCAGCAAAAGGAAAACTGGAAAAGACAAAGAAGAAGCCACTTCCCATCGCAGGCATGCTCCAGAGCCCAAAACTCCCCCTCCAAAACACTATAACAAGGTATATAAACTTCTGCATAAAACTAGGCCATTTTACCTTTTCAGAACTGCTACTTCCTACTTTCAAAACTTCAACTAACAATTGCATTTTTATTTTTTTATCAGTGAAAAGCCATGCCACCTGCGTTTTGCAATATGGTTGGAGCGATTTTCTATCGCTGCAGCAAGCATACCCATAACAAATAGCTTTCCTTTTGCCTATGTAAATAAAATGTACATGCCTATATTATAGAACTTGGCTCCAACACCTAATATATAATTTTGGTTGTGCCACAATTGTTATATATTTAATATGCCATCTTCATATATGTGCCTCACTTGAAATGCTAGCACGGGCCACCCACTTCTAGTATATATATATATATATATATATGGCTCAGTCATTGCTTTAGCTACCAATACAAAATATTACATAAATTTAACACTTGTTATAAAAAAGACGATTATATTTAAGCATGATAGAAAAAAAGAAGAAAAAAAGAAGAAGAAAGATTTATCTTAGATACTAGGTGGAGAGTTAAATTTTCAAACTAAAATTAATGTGGGAGGGAATCGAACTCTGGCAAATAGAAAAAATTAATGACCTTAAGCACCCACATTCAACCACCACGCCAATAAAGCTATTCTTTTAAATGGGTGCTCTTTAACAAAATATATACGATTATTCTTACTTTCTATATAAATATATATAGTTCGATACGAGGTTAATGAGTGTTCGAGCACCCATATAATTCCATGTGGATCCACCCCTAGTGGTAAGGTTTGTGTACACTCTACCCTTCCCACACCTCACTTTGTAGGATTTCACTAGATATGTTATTGTTATTGTTGATTCAGTATGACAAATTTTTATTTGATAATATTCATGATTTTATGAACTTTATTTATTCACTTAGGTGGTTTTAAAAATGGTTAACTCCTAACTATAAATTTAAATTACGAAAATTCCAACAAAAAAACAACAAATTTTAACCTTAAGCTATGCATTGCACTAATACTATTTTTGTACAAAAATATAAATACTTATTCTAAAAAAAAAAATGAAAAAGCTAAACTTAAAAGAAGAGACAAATTAGCATGGGACTCACTCACATTAACAAAAAAAAAAAGTTATAAAGATTGCTTAAGATTTTAGTTCAAGTTTATATAAGAATTTTCAAATAATAAATCATTAATGCATGTGTCTAAAAAAATTTGTATTTGTAAATACCATAAAGATGTATGGTATTAGAAACGTTTGCAATATGCAAAATTTTGGGTATAGAGCAATATTTAAATGTATTTACTTATATACTTCCTATTCATTTTATCTGGAGTTTTGGGCTATAATCATCCCTCAAGTTTAACCCAAACTTAGAGGACATCCTTCTAATATAATAACGAACAAAAAAACATTCTTTAACTATCTTAAACTTTGCAATAAACATCCTTCTTGGGAGCAAACACATACACAATTTCTCAAACTTTTCCTCATTTTTATTTTGGCATTCCATCTTAGCATTGTTCCATTTTAACCCTTAAATTCCATTTTATGTACCATTTAAACACAAAATACTTTTTTCATGATTTTTTTAATTTATTTATGTTCTTCAACTTTAATTTCTTATTTTAAAAATCGACATGTGTCCATTAATTTTCTTAAGAAGTCTTAAAAATTAACGAACAAATATTAATTTTCTTTAACAAAATAATTTTTTTTGAGAGATTTTCTATATTTTGGTGTGAAAAATAACATCCGAAATCGTGCAGGTTTTCTTTCTTAAAAAATCATTGACAGCCCAACGAAGTCTGTCAAGTTTTAGTATTTTTTTTAGTAGTGTTATTAGCAATGAACAATAGCTTCTTTTTTTTACTCATATTGAAGATGGGTTTTTATTCATATTTAGATAAATTAAAAATTACAAAGCGAGTATTTGCGTTAAATTCAGATAGTCGGGATAATATGAAAAATATAAAATATGTGATGTTATTTAATTTAATTGAATGTTTAAGAAAGAAAATCAAAACACTTTCATTGATTTATTTTCATACAAAAATATTGAGAAAATCTCAAAAAAAATATATATATTATAATTTTAAAAAATGGATGTTCGTTCGTTAAGTTTTTATTTTATTACATTTTTTCTATATAGAAGAGATGGTGCTGCCTAAATGTATCTCTGATTTGCACATATTATCACCCCCAAAAAAAAGGAAGATAAAATTTTCTCCCATGCTTAATTAAATTGAGACATTTATTTTTAATTAAAACATTTTCTGATCTTGCATAACGCGAGCTCAATACACTTATTTTACTGACTCCAAAAATTAATTGATTTCAATGTGCTCTCGATTATCATACAAGTAGAGCCCGAGAAGAAATATTCATGATATACATAACTACTTAATGACCATTGGTTGCGCACTTCCAAAGGTAAAAGAAAGTTCAATAATAGTTAGATACCGAATGATATACATACAATACAATACAGATGTAGACATAATTCACCCACAATTCTATGTTAGACTGTCATTATAAGTCATAATATAAGACAAAGCCAAACATCACCACCAAAATAAGCAAATGCAGAGTAGTGACTCTAGCATATGAAAGAGTATTGCTCGAGCACTAATGACTTGATTTGTGCCAGAAGGTATGGACACATTCACCCGTAATGAACCTATATATAATTTAAAAAAAATTGTAAATAATCAATAATATAAGAGCTATTTCTTGATAAGTTAATAATGTCAAAAAATTAATCTTAGATATTTTTACTTACAATCATGATCTGCCCAACCAATTCTCTGGTGAGCCAAATCATATACAATGCTCTTATCTCTAAGAGAAATATCTGCGTATATAAGAGAGAGAAATATAATTAGTGTCATTTGTCAGCCAAAAATACAATTAGGGAATCAGCTAAGTTACGTATTTATATGGTAAACCACATCAGTGTGTTCAGGTCAAAAGGAAGCTGATATACGTGAAACAGAAGCTGAAGTAGAGGTCTCGGAAGGCAAAAACGCTGGTGTAAAAGAGCTGATATACAGCCAGTATAATGTGGTATACATCTAATATACAAGGACAACAATTGGGCCAAAGGCCCAACGATTCAGCAGCCTGAAAAGGCTAGTTATTTGAATGTATTTATTTGATTATTTGAATGTATTTAATTCCAACTCTAACATTAGTTTAATTATCTTATATAATCCCCAACCATTTTCTTTGTGTTGGTTTTGCTCTAATAAATTTTATTATAATCAAATCTTGTATCCTTTATTTACTTAATCAAATATCTTTAGTCAAAAAATTTACTTGTTTTTAATTAATTTAAGATAGTTTCTTGTTTTAATCGACTAAATTGGTTTGAGTTATTATCTTTAAAAATGATTCAAATAAATTCTTACTTAATCTATTTTTGTTAAAGTCTTAATTATTTTAATTTATTTGAAATGGTTAAGTTAAGTTTTATTTTTCTTAAAAACTCAAAAAATGTTCTTTACATAATTATTTTCTCAAAAGTTAATCAAAATATTTTAATTTAAATCATCGGTGTTAGCTGCTACTTAAATGCTAATACCTTCTTAGTTCTTAAAGTAGAAATAAGAATCTCTTACCATATTTCTTTAATTTTTTAAAGATTTAATCTGTTAAAGTCTTTTTAAATTAAGTTTTCTTAATTTCTTTTAAAAATTAAGTGACATCTCTTTTTAAGTATTTTTCTTAAATTATTTTATACTTAAAAACATTTCAAAAGTAATTTTTCTAAATAATAGTAAAATCGTGACATAACAAACAATTTTGTTTATCACAGCTGACATGAAGTAATAATTTTGGTTTTAGTCTACAGCTAGAAAGTTGGAAAATTGAATAAAACAATGAAATACAAAATATAACTATTGTTCAGAAACTAACCTCCTAAAATTGTTAGGCTCTGACCTTTCACCATGAAGAGAACGCACCACTGAGCAGTATCCTTCTGTTAAACACATATAATATAGTAACTTATCTTTGTAGTACATAAAAAGGTGACATGATTAATATGACTGTTCTATAAAAGATTTAAAATTACAAAATAGATTCGAATACTCACAAAAGAGCTCATGAAGCTGAGATAGTCTGCTGGTCTTAGATCCATTGATACACCACCAGCAAAGTGTAAAGTAATTTGAGGAAACATCTTTGTAACATTATTTGAGGAACTGTTCATCAAGTAACCAAAGAAATCAATTAGGTACTTAATAACTTGAATTAAATATTCACTTATTGAAATACAAGACATTAACCTCGAAGAAATAAGATAACATGTAGTTATTCCCGATGTAATTGACTTGGCAGAAGATGAAGTAGCAGTAGTTATCTGTAAATAAATAAATTGAGAGAATTAGTAAATTCACCTACTTCCTTGCACATGTACCTAGATAGCCTTTTGTATTAGGAAAAATATCGCAATGGACTTTATTTGATCTACAAGAAAGGAATTTCCACAATTTCATTTTATTGAGGAAATATTGAATTACCACGAGTATGGAATGTCTGTATTATGATCATAATGAAATGTTTTTAATTATAATCTAACTACCTTTTTAGGGTTCAAATATTTTTTTGTAAATACAAGATTTTAATTATTATATTTTCTTGACTATTATAAATATTAATTGCTAGAATTATTTACCTAATATTGTTGTTGATGTTTGTAATTACTTGATCATCAATTAAATTATCAAAGTAATTTGTGTTTAAAATCTGAACTAGATATCTTGATTAGTACATCCTAGAATCCCCACCAGAATTAGCTTGTTGAATAGGATAGCATTCGTAGCCTTTATTTTCATAGATAATAATAGGTTAACAGAAAAAAATAAATAGTTTCCATCGCTAAAAAAATGTCAAATTATGTGAAAATTTTACTGGCAATTTTTTTGCTGATAATTTCTAAAAATCTTCATGTGAAAGTGTATAAATTCTTTAATTCTGTATTATTTACATGCATATATGATTATTATTTTCCAAGTAAATCCACCAGCCTTGATGCCATTTATCACCAAAAAACTACCTAGGGAATTACTTCAAAAAAATATTATCCAAGTATCATTTTCGTAGGTTATTTCATAGCTAATCAATAAAAATATACAATTTTTATTTCCTATGTGAATTCGCATGGAATTCCCAAGTAACAATGCATGAAGGTTTACCTCAAAATAAATTTTTGGAGCTTTACTTGAGAATTTTATTACCTAAACAATTATTTGGGGATTTTGTAACTATAATTTTATTCAAAGATTATTTTTTGAAAATTTACCTAGGAAATTCCTTAGCGACTTTGTTGCTGTGATTTTAGGTGGGGACTTTTCCAGCAATATTATTTCCTACCGAATTATTTAGGTATTTTTTTATTGCTATTTTTATGTCAAATTATTTCTTAAGAATTTACTTAGAAATTTTATTACCTTAAGAATCATATAGGAATTATTTCTTGAGATTTTATTACCTTAGGCTTTATTGTTATGATTTTACTCTGGCTTATCTCTTAGAATCTACATGAAGATTTTATTGGCTAGGAAATTACATGTGAATTTGCTGTTGAGATATTAGTTGAAGATTTTTTCTTGGAGATTCAATGAATATATTATCAAACAATTAGGCATTTTTAAATCAATAGTAAATACACTGGATTGTATATAATCAAACAATTTCTTTGTAAACATGAATATTGAGTTATAATTAAGTATAAATGATTTTTTAATTCTATTTTCAAATACCACCCTGCTTAACTTCTAATTAAGCATAAACATTCTTACAAATTTATTGGAAATTTACATAGCTAATTTCTATAACAAAAATCCTCAAGAAAAAAATCTCTTTTTTCACGAATTTATATCAAAAGTTTCTTCATGTGAATTTTTCATTTTTCCTACAGAGTAATTTCATATGGATTCAATTTTTTCATGTAATTTGCATTTTCATAGGCATGGAAATATATTTATTGTAGAATGAATAAAATGTGAGGAAGAATACTTACCGCACTAATAACAGAGTCGTAGGCCTCTGCGACAAGATAAATGAGACTTGTTCCCGAGTCAAAAATAGTTCCTCGTTCTTCTGAGGTTGCAAACACTGCTGGATCAATATGCAAAAGTTTTCCATTAACAGCTATGCTCTGCAAATTCACATTGTAATGCCCCCTGCAAGAGTAGACAAATTAGATTCTATTTTACGTGTACCACTACCTACTTTGAAAGAAAAAAGAATAATATAAAATTATACGTACGTTGATGGAACAAGAGGAGTATAGACCATGCTCGGATTCTGAATTTCACCGAGAACTAAAATACCTCCTCCATTGCCGCCCTCTCCTTTCAAGCAATGCGAGAATACTTTGTGATGCGAAGAAAGCTGAGATATTATTGAAAGACGGTGTCGATCTAACCCAAGAATTCCATCAATTGCGTTGTCTATCAGGACCAGACTACCAAGTTGAGTGGTACTGCACCTGTTTTGATTTTAAATGAACATAATTAGGATCGATAATTTGTATCTCTTTTTTTTCATATTTAAATATGTTGGTGACTGGTATTAAAATATTACTCATATTTAACCTGCTTTAAATCACCAAGTGAAATGCATGTTCACTGCTTTGATTCTTTTAACATTGCTTTATATTGTATCTTAAGTTATATTTGAGGTCTTCTTTCTTCCTCAGAATTGTTAAAAATTAGTTCTCAATTTTTTTTAACACTCTATATTGACATTGTTTATCAAGTTTATGTTCGTATAATTATTTTTTAAAATATTTGCTCATATAATTATTTACTAAACCGTTTAAATTAGATAAATCTAAGCTCAATAGAGTAATTTTGGAAATATTGCACATCTCGTCATAGTTACTAAGTAGTTTAAATCTACGTTTAGTATTGAATTAATTATTTATCTCATAAGCTTAACTTGTTTGAAATTTTTAAAGATGGTTATTTTATTTTGAAATAAAATGAATGGACAAGTCACAACATAAATGAGAATTCTATTCAATCTAATAAAGTTTTTTTTTTATCAAATAGCTTAAAAAATCGATCCGACACACGACCTCGATACTTGATCCGAGACCTAACCCCTACTCACGAAATGAGACCTGACATTCAAACTAGAATCTGACCTTGACCATGACCTGAATGGGGACATGATCCCAAGACCCAACTTATGATCTAACTTTAACTCTCGATTTGAGACCTAACATTCAAACTGAAATATGATTCGAATACCCAAATGTGACCCTAACTCGAGACTCAAACCTAAAATCCGACTCAGGATCCAACTTTTAAATCAGAATTCGATCCCGAGACTCGACCCCGACCCAGGACCTGATCCGACCTCAGCTCCCGACCCCAACATCCAATTCAAGATCCTACTTTTAAATCAGGATCAGACTCGATCCTGATCCTGACCCCGAAAAGAGACTCAATTTCGACACCCGAACCCAACCCTGACTTGAGACCCAACCTCAATCTTGAACTTCGACCTAGACCTGATACCCGATATCTGATCCAGATACCCAATCCCAACCCAACCCCGACCCGAGATCCAAGATATGATCCTGATCCGAGACCCCATCTCGAGACCCGATTACGACCTTGAGCCGAGACCTAACCTTAATCCTAACCTGAGACCCCAACCTGAACCCAAGCCCAACCACTTTTGAAGAAAATGACAAAAGTAGCCAAATGCGCAAAAACTAGTCAAGTCAGTTAATCTACAAATTTACGATTAATTTTGTCATAATTAGAATTGAAAAAATTGGGGTACTATACAACCAAAACTCGGAGGTCATTTTTTATCTTTTTTTACTCAATTGCCTAAACAATGTCTAAGTGGTGTTGTATTAACCAAAAAAAAGGTCTCAATACAACACACATTTGTAGCTAGTAGCTACTAAGTGATATTATTTTCATCTTTCGCTAATTTCCAAGCTTTGGAAGCAAGGCTCAAGCTATCTACACCATTTGAAGTATCTAATGAAATATTCTTAATCCAATCCTTTTACTTTTATTTTTTAATTCCTTGTTTTGTATTGAATATTCTTGGTATATTTAGTTAAATTCCAGATTTGCATATTATATTAGTAGACACTAATAACTAGGGTTTTGATTCTACTCTTGTTGCTTTTGTTTTGATTATTTCTTGTAATTTAATTTATGAAATGAGTCTCTTGTTTATTTGATTAATATTGTTTTTTCAAAAAAATTGTATTGATTTCTAAGGGAGTAGCTAACTCTAGCTTATTCCCAATTCCTTTTAATTAAATTCGAGAGAAAACTAAGATTAGACTTAGATTAATTAACATGATATGAGGTTTTAAATTTCATCCATTAGATTTAACCTAGAGATATGAAGAATATAATTGTAGCTTAAGTGGTGATTGATTACTTTACTCGCTTTATAGTTAGTTACGTTAGTTTTATTTTTATCAGTTTTTAAATTAAAATTAAAATATCATCAATTGTTTAACTTAGAGTAGAGTAATAATTCCTAATTACTCGTTTGACCGCCTCTATATTGTTCTTTCTGAGCTTCAACCCCAACGCATAATTAAATAAATTATATTACATGTGATTGTGTAGACTTTTTCGTTTGTAAAGTGAATTTGGATGTTATCAACAATAGATAATATGAATTTTTTTGTACATTTTTAATGTATATATTGTAAATAAGAAAAAGAAGGCATTGATAGGAACGTAATTTGAACTTTAAAAAACTATATAGATCAAACTAAAAAAAATCTTATCTTTCCTTTTTTTTTTCTTTTAAACTTATTCCCCTTCGCATATCAGTTATCATGTTTTTGTTTTATATGCCCTTAAAAATTAAATTATAAATAAAAAATATTTATTAACTAGTTTACCCTTATCCTATAGATCAAATTATTTGTTAGTTAATTGTATAGTTAGTTTAATTTTTTTCGAAAGATGGAATATCTATAGTTCTAGCTTCATGTTCCCTTTTTCTGAAGGATATCATTTTTATTTATGTTGTAATCGGAAGTTATGACCAAGTCCCCCTATAGATCACTTTCTTTCAAATTTATATGATATCCTAAAATGACTTGAGAAAAATTCATAAAAAAACTACTTACCCAAAAACGATTGGTGCTGAAGAGCTAGAGGATGACGAAGTGCTTAAAATTGTGTCAAGATGCCATACGTCGGATACAAAATAGCCTGTTGTACTACTTCCGTCCATGTAACTCAGGGTAAAACCACATCGATTTGTCCTAGTACATTCGCACCCATGGGCTGAACAAGAAATGGAAGTGGCAGTTGTTGAGTTGCCACTATCATAAAAGTTCAGCTTATCCTGCAAGAACATAATAATGACGTTAGAATTTTTAAAAAAAACTAACTTCTATATCATAATTTGTACATGAAACTAACAAAATAAAAGAGAATGAGTTTTCTTTTTACCCCAACACCACTGGTCCGAGGACAAGTGTCGCAAGAACTGCATGCAATCCATGAGATCTCACTCCCAGTATCAATCAATAGATTATATTCTCTGGGCGGTGATCCCACTTTCACTTTTGTATAATATATGCTAAAATTGTATAAAAACATGAAAAAAAAAGTCGGTGAAATACAAGGTCAATAACATTGGTGGTAAGATATTAAAAATGAAAAAAAAAATGTCATTGTATTATATTAAAAATGAAAAAACTCTCACTGTAAAGTTAAATTATCAAAATATTTCTTAAATTTACCCAGAGCCAAAGGGAAAGAAAATTTGTCGAAAATTCAAAAAGGCAACAAAATTCAGTTAAGAACCAAAAGAGCAACATTTTAACGCCCAAATTAACGTCATTAAAATTAGGCCAAATTGGATAAGGCTCAAAATTCCATGCGTCTTGCAAGGCGAAACGCCGCAGCGTCTTGTAAAACGCACGGCGGCTGCGCCTTACAAGGCGCAAGGAATTTGAGCCTTCCCTCAAATTAAAAGAAAAAGTTTTCTCAATTTTTCACGTTGGGCTTCCCTTAAATTTAAAAAAAAAAAAAAAAGTTTTTTCAATTTTTCATTTTTTGCCTTCCCTTAAATTAAATAAAAAAAAGTTTTTTTCAGTTTTTTCTTGAAACAAGTAAAATATTTTTTATTTTTTATTTTTAATATTAATTCACTCACAAATTAAATAAATAATAAATTTGTTTCAAATTTGCATGCAAAGACATACAAATTTTTGTTTAGCAATTTAAGTAATTTTAATGGCAGTCTTTAGCCATATATGCAACTTGTACGAATGAATAGGAGCACAATCTTGCAACTTGTACGAATGAATAGGAGCACAATCTTCAATTGTCACCCATCATTTGTTTTCTTCTTCAAAGCTTAGTTATATTAATTAATTAAGGACGAAGAAATTGAAGCAACATTGGGTTATATTTATACTAAGAATTCAATGAATTAGAAGTTTATTAATGGTCACTTATCACTTATCTTGCTCAATAGGCATGCCCCGTAACTAATTATATTTTCTCCATTTTAATTTATTTAATTTTTTTATATTCGTTTAAGAAAGGAACATAATATAGGACCACAATGTTTATCTGCATTTGTGATGTACAGTAAATAAAACAATTTTTTATAGTTAAAAATATAGAATAACCAATATATCTTGTGATGGGAGTGAATCTCAAACAAAAGATGAAATGTTTTTGTCAAGTATAATTATAATACTTGACTAAAATCTCTAAGAGTAATAAAAACCAAGTCACTTGCAAACTTGCAAAAAATGAAAAACTGAAAAAACATATATTTAAATTTAAGAAAAGCCAAAATGTGAAAAACTGCAAAAAAAAATTTTAATTTAAGGAAAGACTCAAATTCCCTACGTCTTGTAAGGCGCAGCCGCCGTGCGTCTTGTAAGACGCTGACAGCATTGCGCCTTACAAGGCGCATGGAATTTTGAGTCTTACCCAATTTGACCTAATTCCAACAGTGTTAATTTAGGCATTAAAATATTGTCCTTTTGGTTCTTAATTGAATTTTGTTGTCCTTTTGGAATTTTCGATAAAATTTCTTGCCCTTTTGACTCCGACCTCATCTAAATACCACTTTTGTAATATTACTACTAATTAGTAAATTCATTTCAAATAAATAATAAATTAATTAAATGGAAAGTCGTTGGCATGTAGTTCATGTATATTCCAACTACTGATAAAAAATTAATTAATTAATCGTCGTCATTCAGGTTTTATTTAAACTTGCGCACGAATGTACCTTCTAGGCTTATGGGGGTCCAGTTAGGTTTAGTTTAGTTGTACTTAGTTTATTTCTGGTATGCTCATGTGCTATCTTTTCATATCCGCTTTGACATCTCGCTGTCTAGATTCTATCATTTCTTATTGTTTTACCTCTTTTTGCTCAGTCGACCTTTGATGTTTACTGAGTACCTGTTGTTTTGGTACTTATGCTACACTCTGCATCTTTTTCGTGAAGCAGGTCCCAGTACCAATTATCAACAGTGATTAGTTCCAGCCTTCTTTTGCAGTTGTGATTCGGAGACGAGGGTGAGGACTTGGCGTTTTGGGTTTGTCCTATCTACTTCTTTTGTTTTAGCTAATCTTGTTGCTTTTGAGACACGCTTTGTTGTGGTCCACTTTTGGGACTTGTACTCTTTATTAGACATCTCTGTACTAGTGACTTCCAGATTCTGAGAGGGATTTCTGTATATATTTATTTTGGTTTGCTTCCGCCTTGTTGTCCTGGTTTAGATTATTATTTTCGCTAGTTTTTGCCCTTACGCTCATCACTTGATGTTCTGGGTTATAGATTGTCTTACCTACTGGTGGGGTATAGTAGGTGCCATCATGACTCGAGAAACTGGGTCGTGACAGTTTGAGATGCCTTGGGTGTTGAAATCTTGCATTTCAATCCTCCGTCACTGGAGATCAAGCGGTTGCCCTTCTATATCCGTTGAGAATTGATACTTTTCCAGCTTGCTCAAGCCTTATCTCATAAGATTTTTGAATTTCAAATTAAAATTATTTCAATTCCCTCCCTCGTTTCCCCACTTTTCAATTCCAAATTTTTTCTTTATATGTCACTCATTCACAGTTTACCGAGGTAAGAGGAAAAAAAAACATATCCAGAAATAGCTACATAAAAACATATATTAAGAGCTTAAAAGCTTAGTGATTTTTTCGTTTGAATTCGTCGGACTTTACCGGAATCCCATAAAGCTCCTCTTGTGGTGAACTCATTGCTCTCCTGCTTGTCGTCTTAGTTTGCTGCTCCGAAAGAGTTAAATTCTTTCCATTGATGTACGTTTTTAGGTAATGTTATGTGGTATAAATTTAAGTATTCATCTTAGCTTATGTTTATATTTCTCTGTTTTGGGTTCTCTATTTCTTAAGGTCTCAAGTAGCTTTATTATGCTTAAAGATTGGTATTTCGGCTTTCCAATATAGAATAAAGTTTATGTGTTCCTCTGATTTCGCCTTGGATTTAATTTAGTTATCTATCTTAGTTCAAACTCATATATTTTAGATTCGTTCATATTTGATTTGTCTTATGAGTTATGGTTTAAATCTACTCGAAGTGCTACTCTTATATACTAATTTGTGTATAATTTGAAGTCTTGTTTGATCTTTACTAATATACCGTGCATTAAGATCTTTACATGCTTATGCTTCTATTTAAAGTTCAAAAGCTTGAAATATGATATTTATCTCCCTTTTTAGCTAAGACTTGGGTTTAATATAATTTCAAAACTCGGTGCTTCTCACTTAGTCATTAGTTATGCTCTTATGATGTCTTAAATGTGGATTATTTAATCATTATATATATATATATATCCTAATGCACTATCTCTCTTTGGCAAAGAATTATAATGTTGTAGTTATATACTAATACTTCTTTTCGTTTTTCTATGCATGATTTGTTCCCTGAATGAGTCCAATTGGACTCATGTGCCCCTGCATCTTCATGTTGGGACGGAAACCAATAAATCCTCTTTCATCGAGTCAGCCTCATCACTCATCGAAAGGAAAGGAAACTAATGAACAGGTCTTGGAAACAAATATATAAGTCTTGGACACTAATATACAAGAAAAGTAGGTTGTATACAAATGTATACATTAATGTCAAAAATGAGACAAAATTGGCCCAATATTTTTGGGCAGCAGCAGTTTAGGCCCAAAAGACCCAAATTCATTTTTTCTCTCTCTTGATTATTGAATTGTAATTATTTATTTTTGTTTTGATTAATTCTAACTCTAAATGTTTAGATTAACTTAATTAAATCCCCTAAACACAAATCATCTTTTGATGAATTTTTTCATTTAACCTATGTTTGCTACGACCCTCGTATTCCTACATACTCCTAAATTCCTTCCTTCTGATTCTCATTTTCCCTCTTTCACATAAATAGAAATAAATCTTAACTCTTCTTCCATTTTCTTCTTTGTCTTAAACTTATTCATATAATTTGTACTAATGCGTACATGAAACAACATAAAGAAATAGTACTCCGGTAGTAACTAATTTTAAAAAAATTAATTGTAGTAGTAAGATAAATACCCGATATTATTAAGGTCGAACGAGCTGTTGAGTGGAAAATTGACGAGTCCACTAGTGGTTGTTCGCAGAAACCGAGCATGTCTAGCTCGGTCTCTAGCCACTAATGCATCAATAGTCGTGACATGATTCTCTGGCAGTAGTCTCTCCAGGTGGAGTACTCCCGCAATACCTGAAAGCAAATTTTTAAAAATATACATTATAAAAGTTAAAAAAATACTTATGGCAAGACAAGATCACTCTATAACCCTAATTACAATGACTAAATATTACTACAAATCTCTCTCTCTCTCTCTCTCTAAATATATATATAAAGGAGAATGTTAGACTTGATGATGTGGCAAGCCTCTAAGGGCAAGAAACCTATTTATCTATTTTGTGGTTTTTTTTGGTCATGTTTCCTCATTTTAAAAGACAAAATATTACAAAATACTAAAGGATAATATTGAATTCTCTCCTTATTAAAGAATAAACATAAGTATGTATTAATGGCGCACGAAAATTCCCGTCAGAAAAAATTATCCCTTCGGCAACCCATAATCAACATTTATTATATTTATTAATGTTATTAGTATTCATTAGTGTTGCATGTATTTTTTTATTCCAGAATATTCATTTCGATAATCCCCTTTTCCTTCCCAATAATAAATAGTAGTATTTATTAATAGGTTTTAAATGTTACACCTCTTCACATTGGCACTCAATAAAATGAGTCCGAAACCAAAAGGGCAACAAATTTTTTCAAAAATTCCAAAAGGACAACTCAATTAATTATGAAACCAAAACGGCAACAATTTTTAACACCGTTTAAATTAGGTTTTTTAAAACAAGGCTCAAATTCCCATGAGCCTTGTAAGGCTCATTGGCGGCTGAGCCTTACAAGGCTCATGGGAATTTGAGCCTTGTTTTAGGAATTTTCGAAAAAATTTGTTGCCCTTTTGATTTCGGACTCTCAATAAAATGATAGAAATTTAGAAACAAAGCTCCAACAACTTCTAGCACTCAATAAAATGATAGAAATTTAGAAACAAAGCTCCAACAACTTCTTCACTATGCTAGGTGAAAAACTCATGATGCTATATTTTATCAGGTAATATAAATTATTATTTTATTGAATGAATATTGACAAATTATTTTATGTGATTCAAAGGAATGTAATTTATACTTATTCATGGTTATAGTAAAACCTAAAGCAGTGAAGTGGCCATGAAAAGCTTGACAAGATAACTACTTTGAAGTAAAAGTTTCTCCTTAGTTCATACAATTTTTCTATATTATATCATTTTCTTATAATAACTATATCTTTTTTTTTAATTGCTTAGTATCATTTTTGCTATACAAAAGTTTGTTCCATTACTTGCAGAGAGTGAAAAAGAAAAATGTGTCATCAATACAACAACTTTTTTCTCTTTTTTTTTTACCATTCTCCTAATCTTCTAAATATGTTTTTATTATTAAAACCAAAAAAATAATCAAAAGTCACTACTTAAAATACTTCTCCTCAATATACGTTACTCATTTTTTTAATTACTCATTGTTAACTACCACTTATTGTATTTAAGTCTCTTTAATTTGTTAGTATTTATCATTTTAATTTAAAAGTCTAAATTTAACTAAATAATTTGTCAATTAATTAGGGAAAGACAATTACTATAGAAGACAAGGAAAGATGAAAGAGGTTAGATTTCAAATAGGTGATGAAAATATTTTTACAATTTTTCTTTTTAATTATTTAAAAATAGAGCGCAATCTTTAACTAGCAACAAGAACTAGGGAAACAAGAAAATAATGAATTAGAATAAATAAATAAATAAATATAGGAAGGATTGAAGGAACTAATGGTCCAAAAAAAAAAAAAGAGGAAATAGGATAAGCGGATAAGAAAACGGTGATAAGAAGAAAATGATAAAATAAAACCAAGAAAAAATAACTTATTTTTCAAACTAGAGCTTATTATTTAAGGTATGAACAATTGAGGGGGACATTAGATAATGGGAATAGAGAAAAAAAATTAAGAAATTTTATTAAATATACATTTCATTTCGACTTATTTCTATCTTTACTTTTCATTTCATGTTACTTTATATTATTTGGAAAGAAAAAATTTAATGAATATTATTGATTTTGAAAGGATATAGTGAAAAAAATGTTATTATCTCAATTATATTTAAATAATTTTATTTTAAATTTTTAAATAATTTTATAATCGCGTGAAGCGCGGAAATGTCCACTAATTATTATTATATAAGAATTACTATAAATAGACCCCTTATCGTGGGTGTCATCAAAACTAATCTATTGACATAAATTTCTATCTAATAAAGTGATATGATTGGGTAAAGTGAATCTTTCTAGTTGCCATATAATTTGTGTCTTTTGACCAAATTGTCATTTTGCAACCCTTAATATCTTTCACCAGCTATTTATTTTATCCCTTCATTACTGGAATAAAATTAAAAGTAGACCCCACAACTTTATTTTATATATTTTACACGTAGATATATGATACAAACAAGGGAGCCATTTGAATTCATCAATTATTGTAGTTTTAACATTTTCTATTTAATTTTTAAGGGAAAAGAGGTTTGCATCCTCTCAAGTCTCAACTCTGCCACAAGTTAAAAATTATTCTTACCGTCTAACAAATGACGTATATATAGTTTTGTTTATTGATAAATAATGCATATATAACCTTGCCGTTTAATAAATGAATATATTTATCTTTTTTCATTAACAAATATTTAAAAAATCTTTAAACTAATTTCTAATTACAAAACAATCACGTGGGTTTAAAAAGTTACCTAGCTCATTTTTTTTACCTCTACCTAATCCAACTAAAAAAAAAACTAAATTCCTATTTTATTCAAATTCGACTCAAATTTAAATAGAGTAGAAGAGGAATGAAGAATTTTTACTAGGGTCGAGTCTACGTTAGATCTGGAGAATGAATATAATAATTTTTAAAGTCACGTAATATTTTTTAAATTTAAAAATTAGTTTTAATATTTATCTTAATTTAATAAATATATATTTGGTAACGTATTTTGAAACGACAGAGGCAAGGGGGGGGGGGGCGCCGGGCCGGGGGGGGGGGGGGGG
>JAJOOR010010911.1:0-37873 GCA_036250505.1 Solanum acaule
ATTAAGGTAAAAAGTGATATAACAAAAGGGTTGAAAGAGACATTTTTGTCATTTACCTATTTTATCCCGGGATAAGTTATCCCGGGATTACTATACCATCCAAGGAGAGGGATAACTTATCCCGGTACTAATTATTAATCCCGGGATAAGTTATCCCGAACTTGCCAACCAAACAACAAAATAAGCAGTACTATAATTTAATCCCGGGACTATTTGGTATTATCCCTTACACCAAACGAGTCCTTGGTGTATACACAGTATTTCATCAGCAGAAATGGGCCAAAAGCCCAAAATTTTATTGCAGCAAGCTTTTATTAGAAAATAGGGCAGGTTTGGGCTAAAGCCCATATTAATCCATAGCAGCAGTTAGGCCCAAAATCAACCCAGGCGGATATACTTCTGATTTTGGGTCCAATAGGCCCATTTTTGGGTATTTTTGATAATTTTGAAATTTATCTATTATTGTATATTTGATATTATTTTTATACTAACTCTAATCCTTTGTTTTGTTTGGTTTAATTTAATTAAATTTTCAAAGACAAGCTTTTTTTATGTTTAATTGAAGTAATATTTTTTATTATTTACTTATTTTGTTTATTAATAAAAATGCTATTTCCTCAAAAAAAATCTTTCTTATTTTATTTCCTTTAAGTAATATAAAAAGTGTGTCTTCTTTACTAGTCAATTTTCAAAGTTAGTCATTCTTAGGTCAACCGCACGTTAGCGGACACTTCAAGGGCCTAACACCTTCTTGAAGTGTAAATAGAATCCCAAACCCCTTTTGGTATTTTTCAAATGATTTTGTCTGTTTAAGTCTTTTGAAAATTATAAATTTTCTTTCTCAAAAATTAAGTGGCGACTCTTTTCAGATCGATTTTTCTCTTAAAAAGTTAAATTGATTTTCAAAAATTAAGTCTCTTATTTCTTTTTTGACATAACACACATTTTTTTACCTTTTATCGAAACTTATTTTTTACCTACATTCATTGTTTTTTCTCTTTTATTTTTCTATTAATTTTATTTTCTTTGTCTTTTGTTTTGATTTGATTTCAAATTTAATTTCAACTGTCTTGTATTTAAAATAAATTGATTTTGAACGGATATCAAAATAAGTGAAGAAAATCAAATAAACATAAAAAAATTAAAACATTAAAATTAATGGACACTTTTAAATTATTTTTAAAAAAAATCCACATAATTTTTAAAAAATAATTAAAAGAGAAAAGATAATGAATTTATTTTTAAAAAAGTTTAAAGTGAAAAGAAATTAAAATAAATATTTTACAAAGAAAGAAATAGAAATAATTAAATTTATATAAGGTTTAATATCAATAAATATGTGTACTAAGTAATTATAAAGTTACCAATAAAAAAATGACATGTGTTCAATTTGTGCATTTATCCCTTGCCTTCAAGAGCGTCAACGTTTGTGGTGTATTTATTCTATTTTAAATTAGTTTAGGAGGGTAATAAGACCCTAGTTAAGTTTAGATGTGTCTTTGTGATTTCGATCATAGTGTAAGGGTACTTGTGCCTTATCCCGAGAACATGCAAACGATTAACCCAAAAAATGAAGGAGATACAAACAGGGAAAGAGACTATGCTCAACTGAGTAATCTATTGAAACACTAAAAAGTGTTCATGGCATTCTACTATGAAGCTTAGTTGGTTCATGTTCTCTCTTTTTTTTGTTTAGATAATTTGAAGTGAATTGAAAACTTTGTACCGTAGTTGTTCAAAATAAATACTAGTCAATTAGTTCGCAGACGAAATCATATTCCTAGGTAACTGTACTTTCTTAAGGCATTTAAATGTATAAAAGCGTAACAAAAGGAGATTACATATGCTTTGTTTGCACATGATTAATCGCATTGTTCATCACCACTAAAGTAACTCGAAGCAAAGCAAATGTGAATGCTTTGTTAAAAATGACAAAGAATACAAAAGCAAGAACGTGAAAAGAAGCATAGCTGTATCTCTAAAACAAAACTAGACACAAATTAATAGTTAGAAGGTTAATAGTCCAAATAGTCGAATTGTGTACAAATTGGCAAGCCACTATTATAGGTAGGAGTAGGACTAAAAATTACTTTGTTTTGTTAGATTGATGGTCAAATATGTTTGATTAGTTGAATTATACTAGGATTAAAACAAAAATAATATATTCAAATTCAAGGATCAAATTTAAATGCTATTTTCGCTAAAAATAAATTGAATCTTTTATTCATATTAGAATGATCATATATAAGTCCTAGAAAAAATAAACAACTGCTAATATACACAAGTTACTTTTTTTTTTTAACATTATGCATCACAAGTAAAAAGACGCATATTAAGAAATACAATTTCATTCTAATAAACCGTCATCTATGCATTTAAGCTTTAGAGGATTGAACTTTTGAGAGCACTGCATTACAATTGAATGGTTAATTTCAATGCTAACCTCCAGAAGTTTGTCTGATTACTAACATGGACATAACGAGACACTCTATCCTTCTCTTGCAAAAACGCCATTGATTTTCTTCTTGAGCCATTTTTGTCCCTTAAATAGTGACACCACTTAGAATTTTTTTTGCGTATGCCACTGCGTCTCACAAGTTCATAAAAGGTCTGTTTTCTCAAAATGAAGAAAGCAAATGTATAGAACATTGACTCAACACGTTGCACCAAAGAGATGAATATGAAATGACATATGTAAAAATACTGAAATACCTATAAAAAACACAGTAAAAAATACCCTTGTTTATACACCCAACTCCCATTTCTAAATATTGGTATTGGTAATATATAATGCAAAAAGGACATAGCTGTAAATTTTAAATCAATTTTTAAATTTTTTCCTTTCCAGGAAAAGGGAACTACAAATTAAATCAGTTTTTGCATATACCTACCTTCAAAATGTCAAAATAAAGTACCTCCAAGTTGAAAAGGACGTGCTTGTCTTTGGAGCTCATCAATTGAAGTGCTATAGAAAAAGAGTAATTTCCCTGGATAGTCACCCATGTTTGGGAAATTACCTTGAAATATCACTTATGTTTGTTTTAGGACCACAATATCACCCAACTTTATCTCTTTTCCTCAAAATATACTTACACAAAAAAAACATTATCTCCCTCCTAATAGGATGCCATGTCACATTATTCCTTTTTTATTATTAACATTTTTAAACAAAAAATTTAGACAACCCATATTACCTAGTAAAAAAAAATTACATAGCCCAAAAATTTCTACCCTAGTTCTAGGGGATTAGGCGGCAAATCCAAATATGAGCTCCTCCGATTCTTCAAGAAAATATGTGGCTTCCTCCGATTTTTCAAGCGAGATAATGTTTTTATATGGGCACTAATGGGCAATGACACCTTTTTGTTGAGTCCGGAGCCAAAAGTGCAACTTTTTTTCTTTAAAAAATAAAAACGGCACATCAAAAAAAAAATTAACCAAAAGGGCAAAATCGCTCCTGACGGAGCGATTTTGTTCTGACAAAAATTGACGCCGCTCCGCTAAAAGAAATAAAAATCGCTGCCGATTTTCTCAAAAAAATATTTTTTCTTTAAAATCGCTGCTATAACAGAGTTTTTATATAAAAAAAATAAAGCAGCGATTTTGTTTAAGAAATTATTTTTTTAAAAAAAAAAATCCTACCCTTGCAGAGAATTTAATTAAAATTTTAAAAAAATCAAAACTGATGCCAGCGATTTTCATAAAAAGCTTTTTTTTTTTAAATCTTTACCCTTTCAGCGATTTAAATGAAAATTAAAAAAAAAATTAAAACTGAAATTTATGTAATTTAAAACTTGTTCTTTATGTTTTTTTTTAATTCCTTAACAAAAAATTGCTGCTATCACTTTTTATTTTTTTATATATAAAAACACTGTTATAGCAGCGATTTTAAAGAAATAATGATTTTTTTTTTGAGAAAATCGTTGCCAAATGCAGCGATTTTTATTTCTTTTAACGGAACGGCGTCAATTTTTGTCAGAAGAAAATCGATCCGTCAGGAGGGATTTTGCCCTTTTGGTTAATTTTTTTTTTGATGTGCCCTTTTTATTTTTTGAAGGAAAAAAATGACCTTTTTAGCTTCGGACTCCCTTTTTGTTGATATTTTAATTCATTAGAGTAATAAGGTAACCATATTGTCAAACTACAAAGAATATAATGTTTTTAAAGAATTTTAAAAAATGTTAATAATAAAAAAGGAATTAAAAAAATGTTAATAATAAAAAAGGAATTAAAAAAATGTTAATAATAAAAAAGGAATTAAAAAAATGTTAATAATAAAAAAGGAATAATGTGACATGGCATCCTATTAGGAGAGGAGATAATATTTTTTTTGTGTCAAGTATATTTTGAAGAAAAGAGGTAAAGTTGGGTGATATTGTGGTCCTAAAACAAACATAAGTGATATTCCTAGGTAATTTCCCAAACATAAGTGACTATCTATGGAAATTACTCTATAGAAAAATACAAAAGTACAAATCATTTTTCTTTATCTTTTTTTTTTTTTTTTATCTTTAATAGAAAAGGAAAAACGGGTCACATGATGTTCTTGATGATCGTCTCTTATTGATTTTTGTCTATAAAATTTTATGTTTTTTTTAAATAAGAATATTACTCAATTCTCATTATTTTCTCTTAAATGTTACCCAGCTTTAAGAGTTACTTTCTTAGCTCATTTTACCGGTCACATTTTATTTTATGATAGTCAATTTAATTATTTTTAAAATTAAATTGATTTAGCTTAATTTAATATTTAATTTAAAATTCTAGATATTCAAAAACTATATAAAAAGTGTTAAAAGTTGCAATCTTTTACATATTAATATATCTAAAAAATATTGATCAAAATTCATACGATTTCATGCTTCAATTGTATTGTACTTAGTTGCTTAATACAAATGCCTTTTTCTTCTCGACAAAGAAAGCCCATACTAAGGGTGTGTTTGATATGAAGGAAAATATCTCGGAAAATAAGTTGATTACTAACTTATTTTCTCATGTTTAGTTGGTGAATGGAAAATAGTTTTCGAAAAATATTTTCTAGTGTATAATTGGTGAATGCAAAACATTTTTAAGAAAATATTTTAATTTTGGCTAGAGAGTAGAAAATATTTTTCAGAAAAATAGTTTTTGACCTTAAAATCAACCCCGATAATCGATCAGGCACCAGACCCCGACACCCAATCCGAAACCTGACCTCTACTCTCGACACCGGACCTGACATTTCAACCGAAACTCGACCATGACCATGACCTGAATAAAGACATGATCCCAAGACCCAACCAAGGACTTAACCACGCTAAAAACTCGACATTTGAACTAGAATATGATCCCGACACCCAAACTTGAATCCAACCCCAACTCTCGACTCTAACATCTAACTTAAGATCCAACTTTTGAAATAGAATCTGACACCGACACCCTGATCTGAGACCCGACCCTGACATCCAATCCAAGACCCGACCTAGGACCTGACACCAACCCAACACACAACCCTGATTCGAGACTCGACCCCAACTTGAGACCCAACCTGACTCTGATCCCGACCCGAGATCTGACCTCAACACCCGACTCGAGACTCTTCTAGAGACCCAACTTTGACCCCAATACCCAACATGAGACCCGACCCTAACTCGACACCTAACCCGAGACCCGACCCTGACTCAACACCAAACTCAAGACCCGACCCTGACTCGACACCGAACCCGAGATCCGACCCTGACCTCGACACCTAACTCGAGACCCTTCCAGAAACCCAACCCGAGACCCGGCCCTGACTCGACACCTAACCCGAGACTCGACCCTAAGTCGACACCCAACCCGAGACCAGACCCTGACTCGAGACCCAACCCGACCCTAACTCGAGATCTAACCCGATCGTGACCCAAGATTCGATTCTAACCTCGACACCTGACCCTTCCCGAGATCCAACCTCAACCTCGACACTCGACTCCAGACCCTTCCCGAGATCCAACCTCAACCTCGACACCCAATCCAAGACTCGACTCCTGACTCCAACCCTGGACATGACCCCGACTCAAGACCCGACCCCGATTCAAGACTCGACCCTGACTCGGGAAGTTTGAATAATATGGTGTGTATTCAATTTTATTTTATTTTGTAAAAACAAAAGCAATTTAAAAATAAAAAGAATCAAGTTTACATGTTTTTGTGAGTTGCAAATTAGTGATTTTTAATACATCCTACTCGACACCCAATCTCGATCTCGACTTGAGACCCGAGAACCGAAAGAGACCCCGACCCGAAATCCAACCCTGACACCTAACCCAAAACCCAATCCTGACCCCAAAACCTGACCCGAGACCCGACCCCGAGAACAGATCCCGACTCAACCCCGATCTGAGACCTGACCAGACAGTCGACTTGAGGCTCAACCCCAACCCCAAGACACGACTCCGGAATAAAAAAAAATGTTTATTATGGTAAACAAATTGTCTCAAAATAAGTGTTAGCTCATAAATATAAGACAAAATATAGTATATTTTTCTAGTTACACCATTATACTCCAACTTTTTAATAGTCTTCCGATTTAAAGATATGTATTAATCATGAATAGTTTAGGAAATTACATATTGTATTTTATTTTTTTTAACGAATGTATTTGTTAAAATTTATTTTGAAATAGAGAAAATATTATTTTATTGAGTTGTTTAATACCAAAAGATAATATTAAAAAATTTAAAAATTATCTTAATATATATTTTTAGTATAAGTATTAAGTATAAATAAATAAAATATACGAGACTATATAAGATTTAGAGATAGAGACATACAAATAAATTTCACGAGTGTCAAAAAAGTAGACCGACTTTTCATTTGAGTGATTAAAGGACAAAAGTTGTACGAAAAACGGCAATCTTCTAATTCTATGAATCTTCGAAATAGTCCACTCTTTTAATTTATTTTTTTCTTTTTAATGAATGTTATTTTATAATTAAGAATCAAAAAGTACATACTTAAATGTGCAAAAGACAAAAAAATGGAGCCCAGAACTATAACAAATGAAATGTCACATGGGGGCCAAAACCAACCCAAGTTTTTTTTGTTGTCCTTGTTGACTGCATATTTATTCTCAAAGGTCAAATTGCTACGCCAGTAATCAGCATTGGTAAGCTCTTGCATCTTTGATCTTGTTCAAGCATATCTTTCAGTTCATCTCATTCTTCTTCCTCTTTATAGATATAGATTGTGCAGCACATAGTACCGAATCAATCTCTTTACGTGTATCCCTTGGTTGCTTCAACGATTCTTGCTTCCTCTTGACTTCAGGTAGCTTCTGTTCTCTTGATAATTTCCTCATCTAGATGAAATTATAGTCTTGGTGTGTTGTATCTGATAGTTCTGTTTGTGAAATTGTTATTTCGAAAGTAAAGAATACTCATATTTGATCTTGATTCCAAAAATCTGTTGTGAGCTAAATATGGTTGGTAACTTAGAAATGTTGCGATTGTGTCCTTCAATGTACAAAATGTGCTGATTGTGAAATTCATGTACGAGGAGTTGGAATTTTAAAATCAAAGGAACAAAGCTTTTAAAAGTAGTAAATTAAACTAACTTAGTAAATTATTTTATCTTTTTTTAATGACTAACTTAGTAAATTAAACTAAAAAATCTACAATGTCATTTATGATTTATTTTCCTTTTGAATATGCATCATAATATTAGTGACTTAATCTTTACAGATTTTTGGTGATCTTCAAAGTAGTATAATTAAATGGGCACTAATTCAGAATTAAAAAAATCAAAATAAAATAGAATACTACAAAATAATAGAAAAGAAAAACACAAAAACTATAGAACTTACTTCTTTGAACTCTTGAAAGAGGGACAACGAGCTTCTCCAACAAATCACACTTTTTCTTCATCAGCAAATCACTTGCTTCTCTTGGTATGGACAAAAGAGTAGAATTTATCGTCCTATTGTTGACATAGATATCTTATTCCTTCAAGATAATATAATTTCTGCAACTAACATTGTCCAATGTTTTTAATCATATCATTCAGAGTAGTGGCGCGCGGAGCTATGGGTGAACGACTCGAGATCCAACCCGACCGCGACCCAATATCCAATCCTGACCTCGACCCGACACCCAATCCAAGACCCGACTCCAACCTGGACATGACTCCGACTCGAGACCCGACCCGACCGGGGAAGTTTGATTAATATGGTGTGTATTCAATTTTATTTTATTTTGTAAAAACAAAAGCAATTTAAAATTAAAAAGAATAAAATTTACATGTTTTTGTGAGTTGCAAATTAGTGAATTTTTAATACATCCTACCCGAGAGTACCCAATCTCGATCTCGACTTGAGACCCGAGAACTGAAAGAGACCCCGACCCTAAAACCTGACTCGAGACCCGGCCCCAAGAACCAGTGGCAGACCCAAAATTTTTATCAAGTGGGTTCAACATATATAAAAAAAATGAAGCAATATTAAATGTTGTGGGTGGGAATCATACCCGCAATGCATCAGTCAAATTGTAATTACTTTGCCGCTGGGCTACATGTTACAATTGGTTTAAGTGGGGTCAAATTAATTATATATAGTGTTTTGTTTCAAAAAACAGATTGAATATATATGTATATACAATGTATTTTTTCGACGAAGTGGGTTCATATGAACCCACTTCCAACAACGTAGGTCCGCCCCTGCCAAGAACATATCCCGACTCAACCCCAATGCTGACTAGACACTCGACTCGAGGCTCAATCCTGACCCCAAGACACGACCCCAAAATAAAAAATAATTGTTATTATAGTAAACGAATTGTGTCTAAATAAGTGCCAGATCATAAATTTAAGACAAAAAATATATTTTTCTAGTTACACCATTATACTCCAACTTTTTAATTGTCTTCCAATTTAAAGATATGTATTAATCATGAATAGTTTAGTATTTATTATTATTTAATAAACATATTTGTTAAAATTTATTTTGAAATAGAGAAAATATTATTTTATTGAGCTATTTAATACCAAAATTAAATATTAAAAAATAATAAAATTATCTTAATATATATTTTTTAATATAAGAATTAAGTAAAATAAAATATACGAGACTATGAAAGAAGAGTTGGACATAGAGATAAATAAATTTCACGAGTGTCAAAAAAAGTAGACCAGGTTTCCTATGAATGATTAAAGGACAAAAGTTGTACGAATAACGGAATCTTCTAATGCTAGGAATCTCCAAAATATTCCACTCTTTAATAGGAGTAGTGAGTATTGCTTTTTTTTTTTTCTTTTCGTTCTTTCTTTTTCCACCCTGTGAAATCTACATTTGAGTCCCGATTAAATTTGAATCACGCATTGCAATGCTTGTTTGGAGATGACGCTCCCAATAAGATTTTCTCGATACGCAGGGTCCGAACTCGAAACATCTAGTTAAGGATGAAGCAATTCATGTATAACATAATTTTTTATTTTTGTCCCGACCCGTATAGCCAACATTCTTCTGCTTCTAATCACTCGGCCTCCCTGACACCAGCAGCAACAAATTCAAGTGAGAAAGATTGGTCATAGCTTTGCTTGAAACTGAACTTGTTTCATAACCTTGAAGATATAGATCTTGTAAGTGTCAACGCTCTTTTTAGATATCTTTTTTTTATTATTATTATTGAAGAAGTTATATCTTCAGTTTTTTTCAGAATATTTCTTTATTAGATGGTGAGTCTTGTTAATTTGTCAAACACCATCATAGCTCAACAAATCCAAGGGTTAATAAGTGGGTGGGGTCGAATTTTGAGACTATGCTACAAAGCTTTGGAGGATGTTGCCGGTTGGTATGTACTTCTTGAAATATACTTATTTGATATGTTAATCTTTTCTGGAACACTTTATCTGGTTTGGTGCTTCTTAAGCCAATCTTATCACTTTGAAAGTAAAATTGTACTCTACTTAATTTATGCAAATAAAACTTTACGCAGCCATCAAAGGTCATTTGAAAACATGTTATAACACATAAGTATTTGAATACATGATGTAACACACAAATGCACGGGCCAATACCATCTGGTACTGTCATACAAGAACAGGATTTGTTTATGATTTGTCTCACTTTCCAAGAGGAAAAGAACTAAGAATATTTATAGGAAAGATTTTTTCATCCCAGAAAGAGGCCACAACGTTATATGCAAGTTAATGGCCAAAAAAGGATTAATGGCTGATAATTAAAAAGATGAAGAATAATTGTCAATTATAGGAAGGTTATTACAACGGTAGAGAAATTGATAATGTTTCTCATCAACAAGTCCTTTAAGGCTTGGTCAAATTGACTCAACAAATATGTTTGGTAACTGACCAAATATCTCATAATGAATATCATGAAGACTATTAAGGACTTTCAATAGTCATCAAAATATGTCACAATTAACAAGATATGAAGAAATGAACCAAGTTTATCCAACAAAATGTTAGTATATGTTTGTGACTCGCTTAAATTGCTTACCGTTAGCTTTACGTGAAAATAGAAATTTAAGCGAGTCACAAACACATACGAACATCTATGCGTCTACTCTGAAATTAAATATGAGAGAAAGGAGTATTGACTTTCATCAACGTAAAGACAAAATACAGACATTGATACGTATTTTAAAGTGCTCACTGAATATTTATATGACTATGTTTAATTTCTATAAATCAAAGGAGGCAAAAGGCACGTAATTATATGGGGCGGTAATTTTTTTTTTCTTTCCAACAGGCCGAATAGGTATTAGAAGTACAAAAGGCCCACAATTTAGATCAACAAAAAAGCAAAACAAACTACATTAGCAAAAAGTAAAAATATCTGGAAAGTAGCTCAAGTGTTCTTGCCTTCTTCTCAAATTCTTGGTGTGCAAATCCATGGAGCTCAGTTGCTTCCAACTATAGAGCTCAAAGGTAAGCTTGTTATACCTAGAATCGTTGACACTTTTAATCATTTCGCTATTTTTTCACTTTATTTATGTTGTTGCATTTGACTTGTTGTTGTTGCGAATCTGTGGGTTGTTTCTCGAGTTCTCGAAGAATTCGATCAATACAGATCTTGACTATAATTAAGAATCTCTTTGTTACTTTAATTGATGTTTTGCTTATCTCTCAGTCTAAGCTTTCTAAAAAAGATAATGTACAATAATTTTCAGATCTAAAATCAATGGGTTGAATCACCATTGAAATTATCACCTTCATATTATTAACATTCTCTTTATCTGAAAACGCAGTGACTTGAAGATACGACCAACTTTAAGTTTTTTATAGCTTTTGCAGCACTACGGTAAGACTAAAATTTTGATTTTTATTATTTCCTTGATTTTCCCCAAGTTCTAGCCTTGATTAATGACATATGACATAAATTAAATTTAATGGCTAAGATTTAATTAATTAAAATATATCCTTAATCATGGTTTAGATAATAAATATATTATTATATGAATTAAAAATAATCCTATTATTTCTCCACTTTTCTCCTTATTCCCTCCAAATTCGATTGTTTCTCTCTTTTCTCCCTATTCCCTCCAAAAATACTATTTGGTTGTTGGACAAAAATACCAAAACATTGTTTATTTATTTACTCATTTGTCCTATGAAAAAAGTTCTATTTTTCTGACCTAGTAGACCCCACATGCTGCAAATATTACAACAGATCCCATATCTCATATCTGATGCCTTTATTTCCATTTTGGGTGAAAATCCCATTTAAGATTCTGGTATTTTTGTATACTACTTTTGCCATTTTATGGGAAAAGGTTGTCTTTGTCTACTTCTATGTAACATAAAAAAAATCGGAAAGTAAATCGCTGGGTCCCATTTTTGTGATGACTTTATTCTATTTTCAATAAAAGTTCTGGATTCTATTTTTGTATACTTTTGCCAATCTTATGACAAAAGGAAATACGCTTGTCGTTTGTGTATGATTCGAAAATTTTCTTTGCCACATTTTATAATTTGCTTATTCTCTAGTTATACCGTACCAAGTGGAAAGTTGGGTCCCATTTCAGAAAATGGCCTAAATTTTTTTTTCTCTCTTCTTTTTAACGTTTTTTTTCTCTTTCTTACTTTTTTTAACTTCTTTTTCTTTGGTTTCTTTTTCAACCATGGTTCCAAATTTTCTACTTCCATACTTCAATAATTTTATTCATGAAAAGTATGAAATTCAAAATCTTTTGCTTGATTCATTCTATTTCTAACAATTTTGATATTATTTTTTCATCTCGATATTAATTATTTATATTACTAAAAATAGTTATATAAAATTATTTGTTAATTTACAAAGATATAATTAATTACAATTTTTCTATTTGAAGTCCTTAAATTTGTTAATTTGAAGTCCTGAAATTTATGGGTAACTATTTCGCTCTTTCTTTAACATATTTTCTGCCTGATAAAAATAATGGGGTTTTTTTTAAAAAAAAAAAAACAATAATGGGTTGGTTTTAACATCAAATTAACTACCGTCTTTATTTACATTGTTGATTCAACAGAAATTCGTCAACTTTTTGACCTAAATGATTTCTCTTAGCCTATTCCCGTCAAATTTTATCCACTATATTTCTGTGGGGTTTTTTTTTTTTTTTTGTCTATAACCATGTAACACATGATGTTCCTTTTGCTTCTTAATCTCAGCTAACCCAATTTGCAATAAAAGATGAAGGCATCTATTTTACTGGTACGTCTAGTCTTACTCATTTATATTTTTAACTTTTAACTTGATTTGTCCTCCTCTATTTATATTTAACTAGATTTATTGCACGTGGCAACCTCGTTGAGATGCCTATTGCTTGGAAGTGTCTGCATGCTCTATTTTACGGAATTTAACCATGTGAAAGTTTAGTTAAACGTCCATCACTAGTTAGCTAATTAATAATAACGAAAAAAATATTCTCTCTTCTCTATCCTCAAACTGACATCGACAACACGGCTTATATGGAATATTAGGGGCATCATTAGTACACTTATATGGAATATTAGGGGAATTAGAACTGCTCTAGAGATCGACTGAAATTCCTATTAGTATCCAATAACAATTCTTTTATAGCTATTTTGGAACCTAAAGCTTCACAATAACAAAAGAGCTTTGGGCTTCTCACAAGCGTTCAACAATATATATCAACAACAAGATTTGGTTATTTTGCAATGACTCTTTGGATTGTACTATAGTTGATGACCAGGAGCAGTTCATGTTCTCTGAAGGGTGACAATGGCATTTTGAGTGTCTTCTCTATAGTATATGCTAAGCCAAGAGAACCATTGTGTGATGATCTTAGAAGACTGGCCAACTCTATTAACCAGCCTTGGTGTATTTTTGGGGATTTCAACTGTATCACTGAAGCTTCAGAGAAGCAAGGAGGCAGACCTCAAAAAGCTATGCCTTTTATTAATTGCATTGTGGATTGTGACTTAATTGATATGGGCTATTCTGGTCCAATTCATACTTGGTGCAATGATTGGGCTTCCGAAAAGATAATTTGGAAAAGGCTTAATAGAGCTCTTTATAATAATCATATATGGGCTACAAAATTTCCAAACTCATCATTGGTACATCTCCCTAGAGTGGACTCTGATCATGCACCATTACTAATCAATCTTCATACTGCCAAAGCTCCTTCTATCAAGTAGTTTAGGTTTTTGAATCTTTGGACTAAACAAGATGGGTACAAGAGGTATGGAACAGTAATATCTTTCTAGAAGTTTCATCAGAAACTTAAACAGACATCCTCTAAACTCTCTTTGGGTCTTGGGAGATATTTTTACTGATACAAAACATCTGGAAAATGAGATTGCAATTCTAGAAGATAAATGTTTAACCATTAATGATGATCAATCTATAGCTGAGCTGAACAAAAAGAAGGCAGAACTGACTAAGCACCGGAAAAAATCAAGAATCTTACTGGAGACAGAAAGCAAACCTTCAATGGGCTAAAGAAGGTGTCTTAATCTAAATACTAAATTTTTTCATGCCTCGGTCAATAGAAAAAGAAGAAAGCTTTAATATTCACAGGATCAAAGACCAGTCAGGACAATGGATTGAAGATGAGGATCAGATAGCCAAGGAGGCTGTCACTTTCTATGAGAATCTTTTCACTGAAAATAATCATGTTAAGGATATTAGGAGCCTGGATTGTATTCAAAGTGTGATCTCCGTGCAGGATAATCATCATCATACCAGAATGCCTGATATTGCAGAGCTGGAGGATATTGTCTTTTCTTTTAATCCAAATTCCGCTCCTGGACCTGACGAAGTTACTATAATGATTTGAGCAAGATGAAGCAAACGATTCTTTCTTAATCAGTTATAAACTGAACTATATACACAAGCAAACTAACAGAGTCCCTCCTACGGTGGAAACTATCCAGAGATCAGGGAAAATAAAATATTAGACTCCTAGAATAGTGGAAACAGAATAACTAATAATACAGTAAAATAATCTACCTATACAACAGTAACTATAAGAATTAAGGAGTAATAATTAATGTTCTAATACACCCCCCTCAAGCTAGATGGAGTGGAACAACACCTAGCTTGGACAAATGGCGATGAAATGAGGTTCTTGGAAGCGGTTTGGTGAGCGAATCAGCCAGCTGGTCAGAACTAGGAATGTGCTTGAATGTAAGACGCTTATCGTTAACCTGTTGGCGAACATAGTGGAAGTCAACAGCGATATGCTTCATGCGGCTGTGCAGATTATTGTTCTCACATAAGTAGGTGACACCAAGGTTGTCACAGAAAATGGTAGGTGGTGTGAGAATTTTGACATGAAGTTCCTTGAGAAGATTTTTCACCCAAGTGGTCTCATCAACTGCACTAGCAACAGCTCGGTACTCTGCTTCAGTGGACGAGCGGGCAATGGCACGTTTTTTTGATGACCAACTAACTGGAGTAAGCCCAAGAAAAACAATATAACCTGTGGTGGAACTGCGATCAGAGAGGTTTCCAGCCCAGTCAGCATCAGAAAACACAGAGAGGTTAAGACTGCTGCTTTGAGTAATTCTAATGCCATAATCAGCAGTGCTTTTGAGATATCGAATGAGGCATTTAACAGCCCTCCAGTGAGCTTCAGATGGGGCATGCATAAATTGAGACAATTTATTCACTGAGTAAGAAACATCAGGCCTAGTAAAAGACAAGTATTGCAACTTTCCGATGACCTTCCTATATTCAGTAGCATCATGTGATGGAGTACCATCATTTAGCATAAGACTTTCAGAAGAGCTCATGGGTGTGGAAACACCATTACAGTCTTGCATCAAAAGGTCATGGAGAAGATCTGAAACATATTTTGCTTGTGACAATAAAAGTCCTTTGCTATCTCGATGAACGTCAACTCCAAGAAAGTAGGATAGTGGGCCAAGATCTTTAAGGGAAAAACGGGAAGCCAAAGAAGAGATAACCTGATGAACTAGTGAAGAACTGTTTCCTGTAAGGATGATGTCGTCAACATAGACTAAAATATACACAACACCATATGAGTCATTGCAAACAAAGAGAGAAGGATCAGAGTGAGACTTGATGAATCCCAACAGAAAAGATAGGATGTCAGTTCATTGTACCAAGCATGAGGTGCTTGCTTGAGACCATAAATAGCCTTACGCAAACGACAAACATGTGAGGGATGAGATGCGTTCTCAAATCCAGGTGGTTGTTTCATGAAAACCCCTTCTTCAAGTGTGCCTTGTAAAAAAGCATTGTTGATGTCCAGTTGATGTAAAACCCAATTGTGCTGAACTGCAAGTGTAAGAACAATACGAACTGTCGTAGGCTTGACAACCGGACTGAATGTGAAGTGGTAGTCAAGACCTAGACGCTGAGTGAACCCTTTAGCAACCAACCGAGCTTTGTACCTTTCAACAGAACCATCGACTTTCTTTTTGTCCTGTAAATCCACTTATAATCAACAACATTCTTATTAGAATCTTTAGGAACCAATTCCCATGTTTGATACTGAATTAACGCATCAAATTCAGCTTTCATAGCTACCCTCCACTCTGAGTGTTTAAGAGTCTGCTTGAAGGTATGAGGGGCAACATTGGCAGGAAGTTGGATAAGGCAAGTAAATGGTTTTTTGGGGCAAAAAATGTTGTTTTGTGATCGGGTTGTTGGGCGGGTTGGAGGAGGAGGTGGGGGCGGAGGAGGTGATGAGGTTACAGGATTTGAAGGCAAGCTCGCTGGTTGTGTAGGATAGGTTGTAGAAGCAGGTGACAAAATTTGTGTTTTGTTTCGGCGTTGGTAGGTGATAAGATTAGGGGCTGTATTATGGGGTTGTTGCAAAGAAGCAGGGGAAAGTGAATTACCTGAACTTGAGGGATGCGCATGATTCTGGTCGGCAGAGACGGATTCACAAGCTTGGCCACTGGTAGAAATGTCTCGAACAGGAAGAGGAGAAGGAAGTGGTGAAATAACAAGCGAAAGAGTTTGAGTTTGAGAATCTGTAGGTGTGCCAACAATTTCCCACGCAAGCGTAAAAGATTTATTTTTAAGATGTGGGAATATTGTGTGAAAGGGAAAAATATTTTCAAAAAACTTTACATCGCGTGAGATGAACAATTTTGAGTTAATGGGATCAAAGCATTGATGTGCATAATGAACTTGGGAGAATCCCAAATAGACACATGGAGTGGACCTAGGCTCAAGCTTATGGTTGGTGTAAGGCTTAAGCCATGGGTAACATAGACAACCAAAAGTTCTAAGTGAGTCATATCTGGGTGCAACACCAAACAAATTTTCATATGGAGATGTATTGTTTAAAAGCTGGGTGGGCAATCGATTAATAAGATAAGCAGCATGTTGACAAGCAAACGACCAAAATTTGAAGAGAGGGATGCCTCGTGTAAAAGTGTTTTGGCAGTTTCAACAATGTGCAGATGACGACGCTCTGCGATGGTCACTCTTTGAGGTGTATGAGGAGGTGATACAAGGTGTTCAATTCCATTTAAAGTGAGATACGGATCAAGACCTTTATATTCACCTCCTCCATCAGTATACAGAGAGACAATTTTTTGCTTAAAATAGTTTTCCACTAAGGGATGAAACTTAGAAAATATGTCTCGAACCTCATGTTTGTTTTTAAGACTGTACAACCAAATATACTTGGTGTACTGATCAATGAACACACAATAATATCGTTTTTATCAATTGAAAGGACAGGCGATGGACCCCACAAGTTACTACAAAGGAGTTGCAGTGGAGCAGTACTAATTAGAGATAAGCAATTGAATGGAAAACGGTGAACTTTATTTGAACAACAAGAATTATAGAAAGTAAACTTGTTCGGGGATGAAACTGGAAGAGAACTTATTCAAAACAAAATTCAAGATTCTTGAATGGGGATGGCCAAGGTGACGGTGCCAGACTTGACGAGGAACCGTTGTAGTGGCAACTTGAACAGTAGGTTTATTAACAGTGAAATTGGGCCACTCATAGAGTCCATTCCTATTCCGACCGGAGACCAGCGGCGCCCGTGTTTTCAAGTCCTTCACAAAGAAAGAAAACGGGGAAAATTCAATGGATGTCAGATTATCTTGACAAAATTTTGATACCGAAAGAATGTTTTGTTTGATAGCAGGTGCACATAAAATATCAGTTAGTCTAAAAGCATTATTTGATGCAACTAATTCAGTATAACCATGATGAGTAATTGAAATTCTTTTACCGTTGTCCATAGCTATGCCTTCTGAACCATGATATTCATCCAGATTGGTAGACTCTTTTGTGACATGATGAGTAGCACCGGAGTCAACAATCCATTGATTTTCTGCAACTTGGTTACCTGAAAGAAAATTGGCCTATGCCTCTAAATGATTGTGAGACTATGACCGACAAACATTAGCAGTATGACCCTGTTTATTGCATAACTGACAGCAAACAGGGTTATTGATGTAACGCCCTTGCGCAGGAGCAGTTGTACGATTGCTGGAACGCCATTGTGATGTGTTGTTGGGTCGACAAGCAGCGCAGTTGTTGGAATTGATGGATTTGTTGTGAGTTACCATAGCAGCAGTTATGGCACTGTTTTCTTTCTTCACTTCCTCATGTTTGAGAACAAGCTCATAATCAATTAGTTTCGCATACAACTCATCATAAGAGATGATAGAATTTCTTGCTCGAATTGCAACGGAAATCTCACGAAAATCGGACCCAAGACCACTCAGAATTTTCACCAGAGAAAGAGCTCATAATCAATTAGTTTCGCATACAACTCATCATAAGAGATGATAGAATCTCTTGCTCGAATTGCAGCGGAAATCTCACGAAAATCGAACCCAAGATCACTCAGAATTTTCACCGCCAGTTCATCGCTGGTGATTGTAGCTCCAGCTGTAGCGAGCTCGTTGTAGAAAGAGCGCACTTGATGGAGATAATCGGCTACTGGGCAGGAGTCCTTTGATAGGCGCGCGAGCTGGTCACGAAGGCTAAATATTCGTGTTTGGGACTTGTTGGCATAAGTAAGATGCAGAGAGTCCCAAGCAAGTTGAGCAGAAGAGGCAGCAGCTACAGTTGCAGCAATTGTCAGATCGACAGAAGCCATGATGGCATTCTGGAGCAATTGATCTTAACGGAACCAAAGGCTATAGGCTGGGTTTGCGACGTCTCTATTGTTTTGTGTGATAGTTGTGGAAGGAGCTGGGGAAGAGCCATCAAGATGGCCAAACAGATTGTGCCCGTGCATGAGCATGGAAATCTGGGCCTTCCAAGTAGAAAAATTATGGCTGCCAACAAGATTTATCGGCAGCTGGGACACAGGATTAAACTGAACAACAACGTTAGAGTTGCTGCTAGTGGTGGAGTCCGCATTCTGGACGTTCTCAGGCATGTTAAGAGAGAGTTTGCGGAGGTAGTCAGAGGATCGAAAAAAAAAATCAGGAGAGTTAAGACGAGAGCTCTGAAACCATATAATGACTTGAGCAAGATGAAGCAAACGATTATTTCTTAATCAGTTATAAACTGAACTATATACATCAGCAAACTAACAGAGTCCCTCCTACGGTGGAAACTATCCAGAGATCAGGGAAAATAAAATATTAGACTCCTAGAATAGTGGAAACAGAATAACTAATAATACTGTAAAATAATCTACCTATACAACAGTAACTATAAGAAGTAAGCAGTAATAAATAATGTTCTAATAGTTACAGCTGATTTCTATTAGGAATCTTGGGACATCATTGGTCAAGATCTACTTCTTATGGTTTGCTATTTCTTCTCTGGAAATGATCTACCTAGATACATGACTCACACTTGCATTGTCATGATTCCTAACGTAGACAACCCTGAGTCTCTTTCTGAGCATAGACCTATCAGCCTTGTAAATGTTTCCTCCAAAATCATTTCCAAAATGCTTAAATACCATACTGACTTCAATTCTTCCAAAAATCAATTCTCCTAATCAGTCTGGCTTCATCAAAGGTAGATCTATCACTGATAACATCATGCTAGCACAGGAAATGATGCATAACATGACCAGAGACAAGAAGGGTTTAAATGTCATCCTTAAACTGGACTTGTCTAAAGCCCATGATAGAGTTTCATGGAGGTTCCTTTTGCAAATCATGAGAAAACTTGGGACAAAAGAAAATAGCTTCTTAAGTTTTTTAACTCCACTGAACCGTCCAAAAGTAATATGTTGTTCAGTTTTTGGGACAAAAGAAAATAGCTTCTTAAGTTTTTTCAAAAGAACAAGACCACATACATATACCCAAAGGAAAACAACAGCTAAAACAGAGTATTTTGAAACAGAAAAAGATAAATACACTTATTTTTAGAGAATGAAATTCTGTTCATCCCTAAGGGGATGATAATGATAAAAAAACGGAATTAATAAACAAAATATAATAAAAGAAGATTTAAAGATTACGGAGCAAGAAGATTGATGATGATGGAATCTGCCTTCCTCTTTGGATTTTTTGTCAAACGCGTTATAGGTATGGCATGGGCTTCCACCCTCAACAATTGGGTTTCATCATCTTGAATGCTTCAGCGGATAGCCTGTAGGCACCAACAATTAGATGTGAATATATATATATGTCATCTACACATTTAACACTTTAATTTTGAACAATTCTTATATGTAGGTGTGTCTGGTGCTGATTTTGCCGTGGCATATTGAGGCGGAGATCAGACAGACTAGGTACTGGTCAGAGCCTGTGAAGACACCACCAGCGTTGTACTATTTTTATGCTTTTTTAGCTCTTTTCATTGTTTTCATTTGTTTTTTCATTCGTTACTGTCGTCGTTGCTGCCGAGAGGCAAACGACGATGCTCCTCCACAGGCGCCGGAGGCGCAACAGGCTCCTCCACAGGCGTCGGAGGCACAACAGGCTCCTCCACCTGTGGAGCCACACCATGAGCCGAGTGTCATTGTCGACACATTTCTATTGATCCCATTATGGGATGAGAGATGTGGAGATTTTGACACATGTGCTATATGTACGGCCGAGCTTGATGAGGTAAGACTCTTACGAGTTCTTCCTTGCGGCCACATATATCACCATGACTGCATCCTTGACTGGATGTTGACGGGTGCTCTTCAGTGCCCATATTGTCGATACGACATAGTTCTATAGTTTAGGGATCATATTTTTATGTATAACTGAACCTTTTTAAGGATTGAAAACTTAAATTTAATTGTCTCTGTTTCTTTACAAGCTAAGTTAGAATGTAACCTCTTTTGTTCTATTCTGGTTGTTTGTTTGAATCCATTCGACAAAGATTATTGCTCATTTCGGCAAGTCATGTGTTTCATTTTGTTGTCGCAGTCAATAAGCATGTCTTAATAGGCTATTTCGAACTTCATAGTCACCTAATTTTAGGCTCATCTGCTCTAGCTTTGATGTGCTTCAAAAAATCTGACTTCCTTAGCATGATTTCCAATTATGATGCATTGATTGATTTATCTCGAATCGTGGTGCTAAAATATGCATTTGTGATACATGCCTTTAATTCTGCCTTGTCTTGATGTTACCTTGTTTATAATTAGTTTGTTCTCCTCTCCTTATGTTGTAGATGTAAAGTCTTGTTTAGAAACTTCCTTTAAACCAATCAGACTTAGAGAATCGTTCTCAACACTTCTTGTTATTTTCCTCTATTACCTCTAGTTTATGATACCCGACTCATGTTCATGTGTTTTTAACTGATCAGCCTTTATTTGCATATGTAAAATTAACTGAGTTGTTTGTTTTGCTTGTTTCGAGTGAAATGAATGATTTCATATGTATGTATATTGTTTGGGTCATTGATAATGACCCCTATTTTGGAGAAATTTACATAATAAGTCATTGTTTTATCTCCTTTACTAGAGTTGCTATGAAGTACTATTAATGTTTCGTTGAAATAATAGACAACCATTATTGAAACCGGAGCTTCAAAATTTGAAAATCGATTTTCCACAAATAAGCTTCATTTTTTGAGTGCAAATTGTTACAGAAAAATGAGTTAAGTAATGAGGATCCTAAATATGAAATTTTGGGTGATGTGAGGTAGTTTTTGGATGAATATGATGTTGGGTTCAAGGAAGAAGATGAAGTTCGTATTTTGTATAATAACGTATAATATTATATATTATTGTATATGAGTATATACATATTTTTAAAAATTGGGTGTATACTATTGTATATCAATTTTTAAAATATATTTATAAAAAATAAAATATGAAAATCTTGTATATTGTCGTATACTGGCAGTATAATTGTTGATACCCAATTTTTTTCCCCCACAATGTGAATTGATCATTGAGCTTCTTTAATTTTTCAAATGACTTAAAATAATTAGTTTTATAAAATTCAAATTAGTCAAGTTATTTTATGTAATTTTGTCACTTTTGGAATTTTAAAATAATATATATAATTTTGTACTATATAATTAGTACATTTTATGAATATTCAATCATCATTTCAAAAATATTTTATTTTTTTCTACTTAAATGTTTTGATTAGTTTAATTATTCAATAGTTTATGTTTTCGAGTTAATTAGTTTATAAATAATTCAATTATTTTATTTCATTAAGATTAAGAAGCTTCTTAATGAATCAATATCATCTTATCTAAATTCTAAACCGAATTTACTAAATTAAATCAATTTGGCTACAACCTTAACTTCATTTGACTATATCATTGGCTATTTCTTAATTACAAGTCCAACCCCTTTTCTTACCTCGCCTTCAAACTCTCTAAAAGACCAAATTTGGGCCAATTTTCAGCCCAACGCAACTCACTATTAGCAACCGACCCAATTCCAATTACCAGTCCACTCTTTCATAAAGTTTCCTTCAGGCTTCAGCCCACCACACTTCCAACTTCACGATATGTCTAAAGTTGGTCTATTTATTATTCAAACATCTTATCGCGATTCGCGATGTTTGTGGCTTTCATTTAGCTTGAACTCTTTTCGTATATGCTTTAGCCTCTAATGCCTTTGAGTTTAATCTTTGTCATCCTGTGAATCATAATTTTTTGAATATGTGTGTATCATAAAAGTGAATTGTATGACTCTTTTTCTCCAAGCAGCAATGTGCTCTTAATGATGAAATCATTTGTTGTGAATTGCTTTCATAGCCTTTGATCATAAGTTTTAATCTATCTTACTCTGTTTCACTTTGTCTTAGGGTAGCATTTAAATTAGTGTTTGTCACCATTGGTATTAAATGAAGTACTTGAGTTTGCCTCGATGTTTTTTCATTGTACCTAATCAATACTTTTTAAGGATTATTTTCTGAATTTTTTTAGTGAACTTAGTCTGTCATTAGAAGATTTGGATTTAGTAAATGCTTTAAATGTTTATGTGGTGTAATTATCTTTGTTATAGTCTCTATTCATATTATTTGTCATTATCTTAGTGATTGTTTATTGATGTATAATATATACGTTGTAGTAATATTTGTGTAAGAAATTGGATTTTGTTGAAGTGATTGTATAGGTCTAGCTTCACAACTTATTAATTATGTGAGATTGGGATACCTCATTTAGCATTATTTAAAATAGGTTGGTTATGTGTTAATTGTATTTTACCAAATTGATATCGGCGTTTCATGTTGCTCCAATCTTCCCTATGTTTAGGATGTTGTCTGGGCAAAGAGCCATAGTTAGTTGTTGTTTATGGTTGTTTCTTCCTCGTTGTTGATACCGATGGTCTAGTTCAATCATGTATATAGACATGTTGTTAGTCTCTCGTTTGAGAAATCTATGCTCTTTATTTCTTAATCGACCACGGTAATCATTCTCCTCTATGTTATTTGTCATAATTTAAAAAATGTTGTACTGCATTAATTTCTTTTATATACTGTTATGGGCATTAATTATATTCCTCTTTTCTTCTCGCATGAATTCCATCCGAGTCCATTGTGGATTCTTTTCCTTGCATCCTCTCGTTGGGTCCAAGGCCCAATGTCATCGAGACATCCTCACACTTTTCGACAATGGAAGCTTAGATACAGGACAAGTGAAGCTAATATACAGGTCTTTGGAGTGAAAAAATAGATATACATGATATACAACAAAATATACATGATATATAGAAGTTGTATATGTTGTATACAACAGCAGAAAATACGTCAAAAGGCCCCAAAATTTCAGCAGCAGATTTTGGATATAAATGGGCCAAAACTCATCTATTTTTTGGCAGTCATTTTGTTAGTATATACAGGGCAAGGGAGGTTTATACACAAGGCAAAAGAAGGTAATATACATGTCTTCGGAGTGAAAAAATAGGTTACATACATGATATAGAGAAGAATATACATGTTATATAGCAGTCGCATACATGTATACAGCAGCAGAAAATGGGTCAAAATCCCCAAAAATTTCAGCAGCAGATTTTGGAGATAAATGGGCCAAAACCTTTTTTTTTGGCAGCCATTTTGATAATATATACAGGGAAATGGAAGCTTATATATAGGACAAATGAAGCTAATATACAGGTTTTTAGAGTGAAAAAATAGGTCGTATACATGATATACAACAGAATATACATATTATATAGCAGTCGTATACATTGTATATAACAGCAGAAAATAGGTCAAAAGCCCCAAAAAATTTAGCAGCAGATTTTGGAGATAAATGGGCCATAACTAAGGGTGTCAAAAATGAACCCAAACATAGGTAACCCACCCAACCAGCCCAGAATTTTAAGAGTTGGGCTCAAGATAATTTAAATTGTATTCAATCTCAACTCATTCAAGTCTAACCTAATTTAAGATAATCCTCAATTGAGCCCAATTCAATATCCAATTTCAACCCGTTTTAAAACTCTTTACTATGATATGTTCCTATATTAAAGGTATGAATTATTATCTATTTAACATCTTTTAGGATTTATCTATTCACTTGTTACTTTTTATAAAAAAAATCATGAGCTAAAATTCGAATTGTGATTATAAAAGTTAAATATCACTATGTTAAAATTATTGAAATTAATCGGGTCAAGATCCAACCCGTTTTTTAGCCCATTTGAACCCAACTCATTTGAGCCCAATGTAAACTTGGGCGGGTCAAGACCCAACCCGATTTCTATTTCAACCCATTTTCATATCTTCAATTTCAACCCAATCCGCCCATTTGACACCCCTAGCCATAACCCATCTATTTTTTGGCAACCATTTTGTTAGTATATACAGGGCAAGGGAAGCTTATTTACAAGGCAAGAGAAGCTAATATACAGGTCTTCGGAGTGAAAAAATAGATTGTATACATGATATAGAGCAGAATATACATATTATATAGCAGTCGTATATATGGTATACGACAGCAAAAAATGGGTCAAAAGCCCCAAAAATTTCAGCAGGAGATTTTGGAGATAAATGGGCCAAAATCCATCTATTTTTTGGCAGCCATTCTGATAGTATACACAGGGTAATGAAAGCTTATATATAAAGGGCAAATGAAGCTAATATATAGGTCTTCGGAGTGAAAAAATAGGTTGCATACATGATATACAGCAGAATATACATGATATATAGCAGTGGTATATATTGTATACAACAGCAGAACATGGGTCAAAAGCACCACAAATTTCAGCAGCAGATTTTGGATATAATTGGGCCAAAATCAATATATTTTTTGGCAGCCATTTTGTTAGTATATATAGGGCAAGAAAAGCTTATATACAAGGCAAGAGAAGCTAATATACAGATCTTCAGAGTGAAAAAATAGATTATATACATGATATAGAGCAGAATATACATGTTATATAGCAGTCGTATACATTGTATACAACAGCAGAAAATAGGTCAAAACCCCCAAAAATTTCAGCAGCTGATTTTGGAGATAAATGTACCAAAATCCATCTATTTTTTGACAGCCATTTTGTTAGTATATACAGGGCAAGGGAAGCTTATATACAAGGCAAGAGAAGCGAATATACAGGTCTTCGGAGTGAAAAAAAATAGGTTGCATACATGATATAGAGAAGAATATACATGTTATATAGCAGTCGTATACATTGTATACAATAGCAGAAAATAGGTCAAAAGCTCCAAAAATTTCAGCAGCAGATTTTGGAGATAAATGGGCCAAAGCCCATCTATTATTTGGCAGTCATTTTGTTAGTAGTGAAAAATAGGATGTATACATGATATACAGTAGAATATACATGATATATAGTAGTCATATACATGTATACAACAACAGAAAATTGGTCAAAACCCCCAAAAATTGCAGCAGCAGATTTTGGAGATAAATGGGCCAAATCCCATTTATTTTTTGGCAACCATTTTGTTAGTATATACAGGGGAAGAGAAGTTTATATACAGGGCAAGGGAAGCTAATATACAGATCTTCGAAGTGAAAAAATAGGTTGTAAACATGATATACAATAAAATATACATGATATATAGTAGTTGTATACATTGAATACAACAATAAAAAATGGATCAAAATCCCCAAAAATTTCAGCAGCAAGTTTTGGAGATAAATGAGCCAAAATCCATTTATTTTTTGACGGCCAATGTGTTAGTATATACGGGGCAATAGAAGCTTATTTACAAGGAAAGGAAATTAATATACAGATCATCGAAGTGAAAAAATTTTGGAGCAGGAAATGATTCCTCTTGTGAGTGGTTGAGCTAGAGAGTAGATAGTACATTCTTCGTTTTCCGTTAACATACTCATATAAGTTTAATTCATACCCTTTAAGGTGAAGTTTGCATGTTGATGTGTCAAGAGTAAACATTATAGCCATTAGATATTTCACATGTTTACTGCAGGTTTGTTGAACTTCTATGGAAACTTTCATTGCATGCTTTGAGAGAGGTTCATAGGTAACAAGATAGACATCTCTTCATCTTTTAGTCATTTTGTGTATACATCCCGCTAAACTATAACACAAAGAGGATGTTATTCAGAAGATAAGAAGAAATAGTAGTGTAGGTCGACATATACAATCGGTTAAAATAGTCTAATGAGAAAGCATATGTTCATGTTTGTAGTTGCAATCGAGATTGGCTTGGTATATTTTAGAGCACACACATGTTAGTTCATAATCTTATAGTGGAACAAATAAAACACAAGGTAGATAGTTCAGTGATAGAAATTCCGTGCTATGTTTTCAAACATGCTACTTGAATGTGGTCACTGAACATATTTTAAAGTTATTTTCTTTTTGTATTCTATACTTTTCTTGGTTACTTAGAGAATAGTTGTAGTTTTCCAATTTTTTGGGATTAGAGTACATTTACTTGATTTGGACCCATTGATAAGTCTCAATCTTGAGGGCTTGATGATTTTTGGATTGTCTGTCACAACAATACTCCCTTCCTGAAAAGGAACCTTGTCCTCAAGGTTCATAGAAGTCTCGGTAATAATATTCGCCGTGTATCGGTCAGGTTCAAAGGAGTAACTTGTTGAACAGGTGTACCTATACAACGTTTGAGCAAGGATACGTGAAATACTAGATGTATGCGAGCATCGACATGTAGTTCTATTTTGAACGCAACATCTCCAATGCGTTTGAGGATTTTGAAAGGCCCAAAATAACATCTTCCCAATTTAGGATGCTGGTGAAGGCGAACAGTGTTCTGGCGATAAGATTTAAGTTTGACAAAGACCCATTCTCCCACCTGTCAGCAAGACTTTTCATTCGATTCTATGCACGAGCTAAGTTAGCCTTAAGGAGAATGTACCGAGCCACGGTAGGTGGGTCTCTACCATACGACACTCGAAATGGAGTCATCCCAGCGGAGGACTGATATGCAGTGTTGTACCAGTATTCTGCCCAAGGTAAATATCGCAACCCATTTGGTGAGAGCATCAACGACAAAACAACGTAAATATTGCTCCACGCATTTGCTCAGAGCCTCAGATTGATCGAATGAATTAATGAAAAAAAATGACACCGAATATTATCCTTAAATTGACCCTGATATGCTTGAAATTGACCCTTGGGAAGTAGAAAATTTCATTTAATTTGTGTGTGGGGGCAGGATGCTGTAAATTTGAATAGCTTATACCAACTAAGTTTGTACTATAATTATTTAGTATTTATTCCCTGCTTAGTTTTTGATAAATAAATTACTAATATATTAAATATGCTTATTTTGTAACCCTTTTTAAAGTTCTAACTTGCTAGATCCAATATAGTTGTATAAAGTGGGATAACAAGTCAACAATAGGGCTTACGATGAATAACTCAAGTGGTTGGCCTGCTTGTAAAGAAGAATAATAGCAAAATGAAATTGTTGAGAAGAAGGAGCTTGTTTATTTATAATTGAGAGAGACAACATTGATTTATTTACTATGCTCAACTAGAAAAGAAGTCATTTGTTTGAACCTGGTCCACCCAAAAAGACCAAATGACCAAATTCATTATCGCCAGTTTGTTTATCACTCACTTGGTAGAGCGCACTGGCATCTTCAAACTTTGACAAAGGACCAGTATTTGTAGTTTTCCCAGCAGAATTGATAACGGAAATCTTTCTACAATATGCATCGACGGAGGTGTCACGTTGAGGGAATTGTCCTGTACCCATTGGAGGGAAAGTAGGTCCTGAACTAAATGCCTCTCCACCCCATGCCGCCTTTGATGCAAAATTCTTTAATCCCCCTCCAAACAGTTCTGCTGGCCAATAACCAAGCTGTGTAGAATCAGAACCATAACGTAGCCACCAATTTCCATTTATCAAATCCTGAAAATTGATCCAAAATTCATAAATTATAATAATACTAATACTAATACTAATATTCATTATGTATGTATGTATGTACCTTTTGAATATAAAACCTCTCCTCGAATATATTTCCATCTTTGGAAACATGTGGGAATATATGGTCCAGGGGTATTTGCCCATTCACTATTATGAATCCTTTGCAACGTGTGTTGAAGCATTGAGTTGTGCCAGACTGTTTGATTTAACACTGGCGATTAGTTAACCAACTATGAGTAAAGATAATATTATAATTAATTGAATGAACCTTACTTTGAATAATACGAAAAATCGTGCACGAGTATCACCATAAAGAATTGGATCCACCTACATCAATTAATATTCATTGTCAATCTATGGAAATTGAAAATGATTTGGAACAAGCAAAGTTAAATAAACTTACCCGCCAACCAGCTTGTATTTGGTCACGGCCATTTTGTAACTTCACGACAGATGCACTCCATTGGTTATTTTGAACCTTTGGAGCGTAAATGCTCATCCACGCACCAGCTCCCGTAAACTTATTATTTTGGTCATCTGATGTTTCTTCTAGAGCAAACTGAAATAAGATAACACATACATTGATCGATAACAATTTTATATGTGACTAGGATAATCAAAGCAATTAATATAAGGATCGGGGTAAATTACGTGAAAGATGCCGTTAGCATAACTAGCATTAAATCGATCCGCATTTTGTTCTCTAATGAGATCGTCTTTAGTAGTTCTTCTTATAGGAACGGTTCCCTTGGGACAACCTCCATCTTTTAATATCTTGGCGGTGTTTCTCAATGTTGAGGGTTCTTCGTCTCTTTTTGTTAGAGAAAAAGTTGGTTTCATCTGCATAAAAATTTGAAGGAGTCATTTTTACTTTCATAATTCAACAATAATGAAGTTCGTTTAAATAGATGTAGTACACATACCTGAGGATGATAAGTATGATTTTTTAGCAATGGATGATCAAATGCCGGCTGTTGATAGAAATCTATGCAATCATAGATATCTCCATATTCGGTCTACAAAATGATTATATATAGTGTTTGTTATTAATTAATTTATTCCAATCTTTTTCTGTACTAAAAGGATATAATTGAAAGAAGAAAAAATTAGGTACTAACCTTAATAGTTTTAACTGCTGGCTTATTTAAAAGCTGTAATCTCCTCTCCAATGCTTCGTCTTCTTGCTTGGTTAAGCCCTCAACTTTATCATAATTAAGAAAAAACATAATTGCAATAAGAAATGATACAACTTTTAGATGCATCCGTGTGATCTTCATCCTATCAAAATTAAGAATTATACAAATAAATAAATTATTTAACTTATAATACAAAGAAAGAAGAGGAGAAGAACCTTTATATAAGAATCACAAAGGCATTTCATAACGGTAATTGATTTTCCTTAATTAATAATTAAATTGATTGATTCTTTTCATTGATTTTGTAATCATTGATTGATTTTGTAACCGTAATTTTGATTGATTTGGTAACCGTAGTTTAATTTTATTCTTCTCATTGATTTTCCTTAATAAATTATATTGATTCTTCTAATTATTCTACCCGTAAATTAATTCATCATATGGGATTTCCTCATTGTTCTTACTTATATATGGAAACTTATCTATTTCCTACAAAAAACTAGCTAGTGGAAAGAGAAAATCTGTGTATTAATAAATGAGAGCTTATATCGTACAGTAAAATGAATTCAATCTCTAATTGAGGTATATATTAACGTACACTACATAAAATATGATCTTTATCGATAATTAATTAATAATAATAGCTTAATTGTCGATAAAAATACATTGTAAATGTTCCTAAATCCTATAGCGATATTTGGATCCAATGACAAATGCCGATAAGGATTTTAGCATTCCTTGTTAATGTGTATTTTATTGCCGCTAAAAACTATTTTTATTGTATAGTGGTACAAAATGTGTAATGGAAAAATCATATATAAATATATATTCATCACTTGATAAGAAACAAATAAAATGAAGCTAAAAGATTTTATTAAGTTTATTTTATGCCATTTTGGGCTAAGAACAATGTTTGAATAATTAATAAGATCATTATATGTGGTACACCATTTCATTGAATCTTTCCAAATTATACTCTAACCGCAAAAATAAAGGAAAGAAAAACATAAAGAGAATAAATATGATGGTATATTTGTATAAGGTAATTACTTTCAGAATAATTTTTAGAATAGAAAACTAAAATTCATATTGTTTTCCATGACTTAAGATCTCATTTATTTTTATCAAGATTAAGATGTCTCAATTCAAATATAAAAGATCAAAATGTTTGGTTTAAATATATATTTAAATATTAAGATTTATTTTTTATAAAAAAAATGAATGATTAAAATTGTTTGCTTTCGATTTCTGAGTATAGTTTATTTGTAGTTTTTTTTATGTAATAAATAAAATTCAAAAAATAATTAGCCATAATATCAATATATTTGGGAAAAAATCTCATTTAATAAAAATAAAATATTATATGATAAAAGTAAAATATTCAAAAGATATAAATAAATATTATATTTTGGATAAAGTTTTAGAACTACCGGATTTCAAATGAAAATTACAAAGTAACAATGTAATCATAAACAAAATGTAAAAATTCAAATAAGTTATTAATCTTTTAATGAAAAATTACCCAACCAAATAAAAACCTGTCCACTCTAAATGCTCATAGATACGAGAATTTGAATAACTAACTGCAAAGCAAATCAGCTCAAATTCTATGTCCAAACAATAGAAAAATAATTCAAAATGAAAGTATTTCCTCTTCTTTGCATTAGCTGATGCAGTTCCAATTATATTATTACAAGCCCAAATTTGATTTGAAACGCACTTTGACTCCAAGCGTAAGATCTTCACGCAGTTCATCATTTATAAGTCATAGTTTTTTGGTAACAATGGTGAACATTACCATTCATAACAAACGAGAATTACAACTTTAATTACCTAAGAACACAAAGTTCCTAGTCTAGTCACTTCTCCTCACAGGTAGTAACCAATTAAAATTTGAATAAAACTCCTACATTTATACAGTTTTTTTGATTCCCGAAATCTACCTATCCCACCTATGAATTCCCTTTTGATCTCTGTGTTATAAATTTAAAGTCAAAAAATAAATTTAAAACTATTTTTTTTCTACCGTTAGATGAATGAGCTCGTTTTGTAACAGTAGAGATGTATGTTAGTCATTTGTATAACGGTAAGAGTATATGTGAGTCATTTTTCATAACGAGAATATATCAGCTCTAAATACAAAGTTGAGGGGTATATCAGGCCCTTTTCCCTAGAGGTGTCAAATGGACGGGTTGAGTTGAAATTTAAGATATTAGAATGGGTTGAAATAGAAATTGGGTTGAGTCTTGACCCGCTCAAGTTTATTTTGGGCTCAAATGGGTTGGGCTTAAAAACGAGTAGGGTCTTGACCTGCCCAATTCGACCTGCTTAATCTCAATAATTTACTATATTATTATTTAAGTTTTATAACCTGAATTTCAACTTAAGAAGATTTAAAAAAGAAGAAGTTACAAATCTATATACCCTATATAAAAGAGAAACATAGAGAAGGTGATGTGGCACCTCTCTATGACCTCCATTTCTATTTATCATTTTTCTTCTTTTTTTTGACTCTTTTTCTTCATTTTTCTCAATAAATAATTTATTTATTAATTTAAAAATTCAATCATATTTACTATTCTAATTATGTCTAATAAGTTACAAAAAAATCTCCATCTATTTATCTTCTCTACTTAAATAACATGCCTCTTCAACTTCTTTCTAACTAATCTAATCTATAAAGATGTTCAATGTTCATTTCCATTTTTTCATTCTTTCTTTTTAATTAGTATAGTTTTTTCTTCCTTTTAAATTTTTTTTCTTTCATCTTTCATGTACTTAATAATGTCATGATATGGTCTTCACTTTGATAAAGATCATAGATATATTCTTCAAAGATTCATCATAGAGATGTTCACATTAGTTTGGGTACAAGTTTATCAAAATGAAGGAGGAAACTTAATTATCTTGGAAGATTCATCAAAAGAGATGGTCATATTAGTAAAAAAGTTCAAATGATTTCCAAATATTTTGAAGATTCATTAATGTATTGTTTTGATTTTAATTAATATTATTTTATTTTATTTTGATCAGATATGTAAATTTCCTTTTATTCAACAAAGATTAAATTACGAAACTCTACTAATCTACATATTAGAAAGTTCAATTAGCATTTTTTTGTTAATTAACTTTGTTCTTCTTCTTATTATTATTACTATTATATATGTGAATGAATGAAGATGAAAAATATCACATTTTTATTTTTGTGTGTATCTGTTTGTAAATTTCTAATTAATATTCTAATTTTTTTGTCATTGTTGAAAGGTATAATATTACCTATGGTACATTTCTCATAGCTATTAGATATTGTTGCCCATAAAAATATATGATATGGTCTATCATATTAGAAATCAATCACAAAATAAATAAACCATCTTTTTAGTATTTTCAAAATTTTAAATTAATAAATAAATTATTTGATGAAAAGGATGAAGAAAAAATTCTCATTTATGTGCACATATATAATAAAAAGTTATTTAAAATGATGCTATAATAAATGTGTATTTGTGATTAATATGTATTTAACTTGTAATTATTTAAAGCAAAAATTATCTATTTTGATTTTTCACATTAAAGAAGGAGTTATTTTTGAATAGTTATTATCATATATTAATTTTTTAGTGATGACTACAATAATAATTAGATTAATGTTATAAAACTCTTCCACTCCTCTACATGTGTTAAGGACAAACATTGATCTAGCTCTTGGTATACTTTTCTTCAACCTGAGACTTCATGTACTCTAAAAAATTTGAGTAGATAAGAAACACATCAAATTACTAATGACATCATGATTTCTTATAAATATACATTTCTTTATCGGCAATGTTAAGCGGAAATTAAAATTTGAAAATATCTTTCTAGCAATTTTTTGAATAGACAACTTCAAGACCATAACTTGATTTGTATTGTTTTTTATACACTTATTATAGTCAATTAACGACATCAATTATTATTTAAAAATATGTATTTAATTCCGTGCCAAGCGCGGACAAGTAGACTAGTGAATAGTTAATCCTAAAAAATATAAAATAGATAGTAATTCACACATTCAACATAGAAACATACATTACATTAATGCAAATAAAAAGTTTTAAAACATATTGAAATTGAAGATTAAATTGGGTTCAATTGAGGATTCTCTTAAAATGGGTTAAGGTTTGAATGAGTTGAGATTGAACCCAATTCAAATTATCATGAGCCCAACCCTAAAAATTATGAACGGATTGAACGAATTAGCTATAGTTTGACTCATTTTTGACACCTATTCTTCCCAAAATAGTATTAGGGGAAGCACTTTAACACCTACTCTTCCCGTCTTCCACTCCGAAATAAATAATATTAATTTATTCACATAAGGAAAAAGGGAAAGCTGGGGCTTGTGTACATGAGTTGCTTTTAAAAAAAAAAAAAAAAACTAGTATACGTACCCGCACGTTGCGCGGATATTTTAAAATATAATAATTTTTAAATTTATGAATAACTAAATACGAATTATTCAAAAGTGAATGTATGATCATATATAATGCTTTAGTTTTACATATACAAATAATGTTAACAAAAATTTACCCGAATTTATGTGTAATAAGGGTATGTTCATCAAGGACTCTAAACATTATTCTAACAACTTCTCCTTCTTCTAGTATGATGAAGATTAATAGCATATGTGGCGTGTGTTGAATTGATATATTTGTGCTAATTAATTAAATTTTAAGTTCATAGATCAATCTCAAACTTAGTATTAAAAATATTAACTCTACTTTAGCTAAAATCTAAATATAATTTACAAAGCATGTTGCAACCACTTTAGCACACTCTTATTTCGTTTTATCCTGCAAATTAAATTAAGATGTTTTTCATTTACTCAAATATAATTTCATAAAATTAGGATGTACAAAATAATGAATTTCAATGATCAATAAAAAAGGATAATATAATCAAATTAATATGTACCACATAAAATTAAATTATCAAATTATATATACCACATAAAAATGAATTATTTGCAGAGCAAAACAAAAATTGAAAGATGAAAAAAACGAATCATGTTCTATTACTTTGATTTACTATAAATCTCTTCTTCTACATGATAATGCAATAATATCAATGATAAAAATAAAGTTTTTGAAAATGAAAATGTGAAGTAGAACTTTGCAAGTCATTATTCATTTTATGGAAATTTTATCAATATGTTAGGTTGCTAAAGAAATAAAAACTACACCACAAATTTAAATTTTATTGTTTAACTATTCCTTTATTGATGTTTTCTTTTTCTTGTTTTTGCGTTAATTGTTTTATTTATATTTATTTTGTATCATGACATTCTTTAATTTATTTTGTGATCAAATAGTGACGCGGTAAGAATTTATCGCTTTTATTTTGTATAATATTGCTCTTTTTAAATTCAAAAAATTCTTCATCCCAAAAAAAAGTAGATTTAATAGTTTAAACTTTGAAATGCTTTATCATGAAATTTTCAATTGATGTATGTATACGACTATCCAATAATAAAACAAATATCGATAATTATTAACATTTTCTAGTCTATTAAGTTTAAAAATAATAAAAGTAAACCTTCTATATATATAGGCTTTTGCAAAATTTAAGCAGTGGTAAGGACAACAGATATAAATAACTACAAAGAAATCACCTTAAGTAAGCAAATCATCAATATAATTAGAGAATAATTGAAAGTACATTAAATAAATCGAAAAATCATAACAGTTTGAGCATTATTTTAAATATAACAATTTAAATCGTAATAGAAATTAGCACTTGAAAGCATCAACTCAACTAATTAGAAAGTATCACAGAAACAAAATCAACATACTAATTACTTGACTAATTAAAAATTAAGCATCAAACCTACAAAATCAAAAAATATACTACTTGTTCACTCCTTGTTCGAGTTCGCATTGTCATAGTAACGAAAGAAAACAAAATTGTGACATAATCGGTTATACTACGATCATCATAATCTACATATAAAAAAATAAAAAGAATAAATCAAAATTTCTTAAAAAATGAAGAATTTGAAGAATCAGATAAACATAACCTAATGAATAAAGAGAGAAGAATAGTTTCAATATCATAATAGTTTATAAAGGACAGCAAAAATTAGCAATTTGAAAACATCAACTCGATTATTACAAAATATTTTTTTTTACGTAGTCGAATGTATTCAATTTTTTTTATCAAAAATCAAAACGACCAAATGAAAAACTCAAAGTAATCACAGTAAATGCAAAATCACTAAATCGATGAAAGAATTATTATAGTAGTAATTTATGAACTAAAAATATTGAAAGATGACATACATGGTCCATTGCCATGAAATTTTTCAGAATTCCTCCATTTCTCTATTGTCAGTTTCTTCTTCTACTTTTTCCTTGTTGCATTGGAGAGTATAGTGACCATTCTCCTCCAATCAAAACAAAACAATTTCACATCACACATCAAACAATTAAGAAATAGGGCATATAAAAACACACAATACACTACTATATGTCCCCTCAATTTTCTTATGAGTGTAATCAGATCTAAATTTTTACTTGAATATAATTTTTGTTTTACAAATATTTGAATTTGAATTTGAATTTGTATTTTGAAGAGTTGGCTTATTAGAGATAAAGTTAGTTATTATTTGAAATTTAAATTTTAAATTAATTATTTAGGTATTTTGTGGTGGCCAATTTTGAGATTAATTTTTTAAAGGACGTGGTTTACTTCTTTTTTTAACTGAAAATTGTTTATTTCTTTTATTAAATAAGGCATGTTGTATGGATAGAATTTAATAAATTAAAAAAAAAAAAGGAAAAAAAAGACTATCCCATTTTCCTACGAAATTCCACAATTTTCAACCTCTTCTTTTTTTAAAATCATTTTTTAAATTTCTTTATTCATTATTAGATTATTTTATTTTAATTGAATTTTTTCCTTTCTTTTATTAAATAAGGCAATAAGGCATGTTGTATGTAGGGGTGTTCATGGTTTGGATAAAAATCGATTCAAATCGAAAAATCGAACCAAATCAATAAAATAAAATTCATTTTATTTGGATTTGATTTGGTTTGATTTTAGATTTTTGAAAACCAATAGTATTTGGTTTGGTTATGATTTTATTCAAAAAAATCGAAGAAATAACTGAACCGAACCGATGAATTATATACATATATTTTATTAATATTATTAATATACATACTTAATATATTGTTTTTATAAACAACTTTAAAGATCTTATATATATTTTCATTAATTATTTTTTATAATTTACTTATTGAAAGCAAAAATGTCCAAGATGAAAATATTTATCTTATTGATTTCATGTATATGAGTGTCTATGAAAATTCTTTGTGGGACTGAAAATGTTATTGTCTCTTCCTTCTAGACCAATATAGTGAATTTTAAAGATTATTGATGGTAAATTTAGTGATCAAAAGTTCAATAATTTAAGTCATTCTAACTATTTTTCGTTTCGAATGGATTGCTGTCACCTTTTCACATTTTGAATAAATTGTTTCTTTTATTTTTGTGTATGGTTAATAACCGAATAACCGAACCAAACCAAACCGAAACCGATAACCACCAATCCGATAAATATATATTATATTTGGTTTGGTTTGGTTTTGATAATTTTAAAACCGATTATGTTGGTTTGGTTTTGATTTTGACCAATAACCGATCTAAACCGATCCGTGAACACCCCTAGTTGTATGGATATAACTTAATAAATTAAAAAGAAAAAAAAAAGGAAAAAGTAACTACCCCATTTCCCTACGAACAGTTTTTAACTTCTATTTTTTTAATAAATTTTTAAATTTACTTATTATATTTAGTATTTTTTCAGTTCTTTTTTTTTTTTTTTAATTTTTAGATTTTAGATTAATTTTACTAATCAATAAATTCTGTTTTCTTACGAAAATCCACTGTTTTTAACTTCTTCTTTTAAATCATTTTTAAATTTATCTATTTATTTATTATTAGATTATTTTTTTATTCTGTATTTTATTAAATAGGGCACGTTGTATGGATAGAATTTAATAAATTAAAAAAAAGGAAAACGTAACTACCCATTTCCCTATGAACAATTTTAACTTCTGTTTTTTTAAATCAGTTTTTAAATTTACTTATTATATTTAGTATTTTATCAGTTCTTTATTTTATTTTTATTTTTAGATTTTAGATTAATCTTACTAATCAATAAATTCTGTTTTCTTACGAAAATCCACTGTTTTTAACTTCTTCTTTTTTTAAAATCATTTTTAAATTTATCTATTTTTTAATTATTAGATGATTCTTTTATTCTTTCTTTTATTAAATGAGGTAATTGTATGGATATAATTTAATAAATTAAAAAAAGGAAAAAGTAACTACCCATTTCCCTACGAACAATTTTAACTTCTGTTTTTTAAAATCAATTTTTAAATTTACTTATTATATTTAGTATTTTTAAATTGAAAATAACTAACACACACAAATTGAAATTATTTAAAAATTAAAATTTTAAAATTGAAAATTTTGTGGTGCCGACACATGACATTTTTTCTTCTATTATATATAGATAGATTACTATTTCTTTATCTTTAGAGAGTGACAAGGAGATACTAAATTATTTT